>JALIZH010022760.1:0-30195 GCA_030522465.1 Rhipicephalus appendiculatus
CTTGGGCGACGCAAAGTTTAATTATGCTCTTTGGTATCTTGATTTTATGACGGTCTCTCAGCGTGTGTTTGAAGAGTATGTTGAACGCTTGCATGTGGTGCTACGTCGCATGTCAGCAGCAGGACTGGCAGTTTATCTGGGAAGGATACAACTGGCTGCGAACAAAATCAACCTTCATGGGTTTGTCCTTGTAAACGCTGTACTAAAACCAAGCGCAGATAAAGTCCGGGCTTTAGCAGACCTTCATCCGCCTCGGAATGCTAGAGGTTTGCAAAGGTTCTGGAAATGATTGATTTTGCAGTCACTTCATGCCACAGTGCACCGATGTCTCGCGACCGCTAGAGCAGCTGCTCAAGAAAGACACGAAATGGTGATGTAGCAAGGAGCAACAAACAACTTTTGACACTCTTCTGGCAGCGATTACAGATAACGCCTCTCTTCAACTGCCAAATCTTAACAAATCGCTTTTGTTACAGACCAACGTCATTAAATACTTACAGTACTTGCAGTACTTTTACAGCAATGCGCAGGTGCTCCGAGGCCCTTTGCTTTAACAAGCCACACTGTCGCCGGTGCGGCACACGACTGCTCGGGCACAAAAAGTGCCTAGCAATCATCTTTGCTTGAAAGAAGTTTGACATGTTGTTGGATGGCACTCAGAATGATCATCAAGCGTTTTCTTGGCTCAAACCCCTACTTAATTTCTCAAAAACGATTTGCCTCATGGGCTCTATGGCTATGTCATTGAGTACAAGAAAGGCAGCAAATACACCACTACTGACACACTTTGACGCACTCCATTTTATATTGAACCGAAGGTTTAGACAGACACAGTGCATGTCGTTACGACACCGCCCGCGACGATGGAGTCACGTTGGGGTGCATCTGTAAAGAAACAGGAGCTTAGCTTCTTTCATCGCAGCAGAGTGACGGACTGTCGTACGGAGTCAGAAAGGCTGGAACTCCGGGACTTAACTGACACCACCAGTGCCGAGGAGATCGACTGCTACATGCTCGGGGAAGGAGGTCTCGTGCTGCGGTACATTGGTACATTCCCCAGCTTCACCATGGTAACCTTGAGTCACCGTTTCGGGCTCCTATTCCTCGCAAATTTCGGACTTTTTTTACTGCCAAGACATTGCCTTGTCTTCAGGGTACAAGACGCACGAGAAGTCGTGTCGTGCGGTAAGTTGGCCGGGTATGAAATACGATGTGTTACGCTACGCACGTCCCTGTTCTGTTTGTTAACGTGGTGGTTTACCGAACGGAGCAATGCAGTAAGTGGAAAGTAAATCCCCGTGGCAAATAGTTGCGCGCGACATAATGGGTCCGTCACTCATGAGCCCGCGTCGAAACCAGTATCTGCTTGTTGTGACTGTCCATTTCACGAAATCGGTGAAATTGTTTCCTTTGCCCAAGCTCATTTCGCTGAAGGTGCGGGACTGCCTTCTAGAAACACCGCCACGTGTTTGGATTCCCTGTCCAGCTGATCACGGACAACGCGGCGTACTTTACCAGCAAGGTGTTCACGGATTAATGTGACGTCCTGGGAATTCGTCACAAGCGCACATATGTGTATTATCCACAAGCCACCATCACGAACTCATTATGAGTTCATCATGCTTCATGCATCATCAGCGCTCATCATGAACTGGTGAGCGCGATAAATGAATTGTGTGTTTTTTTCTTGTGCGATATCCTTCTTATGCATGATTAGTGGCTCAAATGAGAAGAGAAGGAAAAAAATTTTGCTGACGAAGAACCCTTTGTGCTCGTACACGTGTTAGTGCATCTGTGTGCAAAAAAGTGTATAAGAATCATGTGGTGCCCGAAAATAAATCAATTGTTGGAAGTGTAGCGCTGTGTGTGTGTCTCCGTGTTACTTCTTGTGTCCCGTTTCTTTGCGCTACCAGTTTTATTCAAGTATGCCGTACCAACAAGCCCGCCTTGCAACTTTACTTGAAGAAAGGACTCTGTTTTACTTAAACAGCAATGCAGACAACCAAACTAGGAGCATTACTGCATACCTGCTCATAGTGGTGATCTCGGGGAATTCAGACAGTCGCTCCTCAAGTTACCCGCGCGACGATTTCCGCCCTTTATAGTAGTCCTTATTGAGCAGACAGCAAACAAACACAGAATTTGTGCCTTTTGATATCGTCGAGCTACCGATGTCGCAAAATTCTGTTTTGCCAAGCTGTTCCTTGTGAAGCGGAATCTATCTGCGTTATCAATGAACACGCAGCCTCCGAAGGGAGAAGTTTGCCGTAAAGAGCAATACATCTCACAATCAATGAAAACGGAGTCTCGGAATGAAACTGTTTCGTGGGAAGAGGAATACTTTTTCATTATCAACGGGGCCATGCCCCTGCAAGCACTGGAAATAGTCACATAGCCCCTTATACGCTTGCCTCAGACGACTCGCACGCAAAAACTGTGAATCCCCCCCCCCCCCCCCCCACCTCGCACCCGAAAGCTTTCTGCAATCAACGTCGTTTTGTAGTGACTCCAACGTCGGTGCACATTTTACCAAGCGGCGACCGCCATTTTGGTCACCTCTGATGTCATGATGACGTCATTAGTTAACGTCATCACGTGATGATTCATTGCATCACTCGTGTTGACGACAATGACGAGGCCCACGGTCACTTTTTACGCTTGATGAGACCTTCACTTCCGTATTAAGGTACACTGTTCTTTGTAGTGTGAGTAAATGGTATTCCACTATTACGAAGTGGAATTCACGTATTATACAGATCACTGTAATTTCCCGCAAGAATACATATTTCGTCCATACATATCTAATTCGCAATTGTCGGTCTGTGCTGACCGTCGCATATGTACCGACGTCCCTGAACAGTGCTTCTAGAAAAAGAAACATGATCTGCCAGTAAGCAAGTAATGGTCCGAATGTTTATTTTACAATTATTGTCCTAAAAATATGTTCAGCCTCTACGGCTGATACATGCTGCGTGTGAGTCAAGCATATTTGAGTAGATCCGTTGACATCTGCAGGTGGGTGATGATGCGCATGTATTGATTCCCACGCGGCAGCTCTGAAAGATATGTAAGAGTATACATCATCGACCATTTTTTCAACGAGAAAAGCTGATTTTGATATATCTTTTCAATGTAGTGGGCCGTATATCGCGACATGGCATTGCTGTTCGTAGCGCTCGCACGACTTCCAGTAGCAGCCATAGCTTCGCATATATATGCAGGAACATTGCCTCTAGTAGTTTCCGATCGCTTACTGTTGTAATGGCAGAAATAAGGTCGTGTTCGGACCCTCTAATCATGGCGTTTCACGGTCTCGTACGTTCGACAACAAGCTCCTATATACAGCCTTTATTTCGGTCGTTTGCTTCCGATAGCAATTGTATGGACATTCTCGGCGGATTTTTGCCCCTGCCGTCGCCGTCACCGTCAGGTCCCGGATATGTATATATGTATACAGGGTGTCCCAACTATCTCGAAGCACAATTTAAAAAAAAGACGAACGGCGTTACGCGAAGCAGACCTAGTGCGTATTGTTCCCAGTATACTGCGGTATCCGCTACTAATTGTTTCGTGAATGAGAATTAGTTATTTAGTCATAATTAAATTATTAACTTCAAAAGTACTCACCTAATTATCAAAATGTCAATGAGGCAGATGTGGGACGTGTTGAAATGACATCTTTCTGTGCTACTTTCAACGAAGTACTAATAACGTGCGCATTTTTTCCCGTTAATAAAGAAAGCCCGCGAAATATGAAAGATGACACGTGACTACACTGCTGCGCGCATCAGGAAGCAGAGCCCTCAAACAGGCTCACGATAGGTAGCCAGTATCAACGAAAAAAAAATGCAGAAAGAAAAAAGAAAAAATTAGGCAGATCCCAAGTACCATGGGAATCGATGTTATGTGAAGCATCCGGAAGTAAGGTGACTGGTTTGTAATTTTTTTATTGAGCGAAACGTTATGAAATGACGCTAAAGATATGTACAAATGTTGCACGAACAGACATGTTGAACAGTAGCATATGTTTCATATAGCCAGTTGTCTACAGTTGTGTAACGATGCTAATAGAAACATGGGTATTGCCAACCCCAGAAGCCTTAAGCTGGTATAGAGCGCGAAAAAAGACGACACACAAGAAGAGACGACGACAGCACATGCGTCTCTTCTTGTGTGTCGTCTTTTTTCGCGCTCTAACTTATCCAAACCATGAACCAACACGCCCAGCAAAGCATTTTACTGGTATAGAGCTTGTGCTTCTAAGGATGGTAGCCCTGGATAGTGCTGCGTAAACCAACTACAGCGGATGACACTTAAGTATACAACTGACGTTAACCCGACATGACTCCTTCGTCAGAGGAGTACGTATGTAATGTTTATAAAATTACATAGCCAGCACTGCAACCACAATATACGTTTCACCAACATTACGCCTGCATAGGGTGTTCTTCCAAAGCAGTTTCTAGACCTGACGTGGCTCTGTGGTAGAATGGTTGATTGCCACGCAGAATGCTTGGGTTCGATTCCTGCTGGGACTCTGATTTCTATTCTTTGTATTCCTGGCGTCAACGCCACCGGTGTCCGTTTTTCTTAACGCTTTCGCCTTTAAATTACCGGTGTCAACGCCACCGATGTCAGTTTCTGTTAACGCTCTCGCATTAAATTACCAATGCCTGATCTCGCCGCTCCTGGGTAGATATAAATTGTCAAAGTCCTGTGGCGCATACCCGCAGTCCGCGGCCCGTGGTATACGGGAATGAGCCACATGTGTCTGAAGAAATGAGTTTCACGACATACGCGACGGGATTTTCACGTTATTCATGTCATGACCAGCCAGACATATTCGTCAATACCTCTTACCCTCCCCTCCCATACAAATTTTGGTCTACTCCAAGTTAAGGGAGCCATCACGAGAACACCCAGATGTAGGAGGCTAGATAGATAGATAGATAGATAGATAGATATATACGTAGATAGAAACGCAAAAGTGCTTACAGCACGCAAAGAAATGCTTCGCATTTAATATGAATCGCGCTACCTGCCACATCCCGTCCGAAGAAACGCGCCGCTTTGATCTGACACAGTCAGGCTGTAATCAGAACAGTGCGCCGGTGGCGTTACCAAGGAGAAAAATTGGCCGTGAGAAACGGATAACGATAGTGACGTAGAATTGAGTGGCAGGAATCCCTGCAAAACTGCGACGTATGTTGTTGGCGCCCGACCTGCACACTTGCCAATGTGCGAAACGCTCTCCCTGGCAACGAAAAAAGAGGCAAAGCGGTTGCTTGCAGTAAACTATTTGAGAGCGCAGTCATGTGTTATTTTTCATATTTCGCGGGCTTTCTTTAAAAACAGGAAGAAATGAGCAGGCAATTAGTACGTAGATGAAAGTAGCACACACAGATGCCATTTCACCATGCCCACATCTGCCTCATTGACATGTCGATAATTCGGCGAGTACTTTTGGAGTTACGAAAATAATTATGGCTAATTAATTAATTCTCATTAACAAAAAAAAAATAGTATCGGCTACTACAGCATACTGGGAACAATATGCACATTATAGGTCTGCTTCGCGTAACGCCATTCCTCTTTTAGCTTAATCCGGTGGTGGTGGTGTGCCGCGTGACCACCCTTACTGCGCATGCGCAAACCCTTTCAAAATAAAAAAAAATAAAAACCTCCTCTCCCCCCTCTCTCTCCTCTAGGCATCCCTCGCCGCGGCAACCACACCCTCACTCCGCATACGCGTCCCCTCCTCTCTCCCCTCCTACGCTCCCCCCTCTCTCCTCTAGGCATCCCTGCCCGCGGCGTCCACACTACCACTGCGCATGCGCGTCCCCCCTTCTCTCCTCTCCTACGCTCCCCCCCCCTCTCTACTCTAGGCATCCCTGCCCGCGGCGTCTCCCCACTGCGCATGCGCGTCCCCCTCTCTCTCCTCTCCTACGCTCCCCCCTCTCTCTCGCCTCGCGACGCGGACGCAGGCAGCGTCTGCTAGCGAGTTTCTTGGTTGAAAAAACCGACTGCTCGCGCTGCACAACCGTTCACTGGCCACCCCATATATATGGCACTGGATCTTGACCTGAGAGGTGGTGTCGGTGGGAGATTTCTCCCTGTGCGTTGTTGAACAATAAAAATTCGCAGCGTGCGCGTTAACTAAAAGCGGACTGCGGGTCTCTGTGTCCAGTCGGAGCCTTCTGTCTCTCATTGCCCATTAGCAGCGATCGGCATGTTCCAGTAGGAAACACCACTCCATCACTGCGTGCTTTGCGCCTCCCCAGTTTTCTCTGCTGCGCAACGCTGCGATGAGCGCCAGCGTCAACGCCGCCGCCAGTGTAAGCGTTAGCGCCTGCTGCTTCACATCTACACATGGTTCCCTTCAGCGGGAGATGGTGTAACTTTTTTAAATCGTGCTGCGTGATAGCTGGGGCACCCTGTATATACAGGGTGCCCCAGCTATCTTTAGCCAGAGTTAAAAAATATGCCGACACACGCAATGACGACCCGACCAAATGCATATAGCATGGAGGAAAGAAAGAAATTTAGGAGAGAGCGCGCCTAGCTTCCACAAGCCAACCTCCTCTGAAGCCGCTCGCTCCTACTTTCTCCTTTCCCTTTTGGTGATCATTCGCGTTGCCTGCTGGGAAGTGAGTCTTGTTTGGTTCACGGTAGGTTGTAGTTGACATCTGCTTAGAAGCACGTTGACAAGCGTCGGCTGTCGTGATTACTCGGCCGTCTGCCGCGGTGTGCTCGGTAAAACTCGCCGCTTGCCTACCACGTGGTGGTGCTCATTTCCCAGCATGCCCCTGATGGCTGGGCTTCAAAAATGTCGCGTGACGCTCCCTCCTAGTTTATTTATACCTCCATGGCATATAACTGACTGTTGCCTGGAGTGAGTCAGAATATTTTTTGTGTTCTGATTAATTGTTGAATTTGGCTACTTTAAGTAACCAACTTTGAAGCAACGAAGGTGGGCCAAAAATTCCAAAGAGAAAGTTGTGATTGGTTTTCAAGACGTCCGATTAGACAGTTTCGAACTTTATATCCTTTAATTAGTAGTGTTTTTCTGCTAAGTACAAATGCCCGCGAAATACAAAAAAAATTTGGCCGCGTATCTGCGTTCTTCGCTGCAAATGTCGTCGAAAGACGATAGTCTTCTGCCGGCCGTACTACATGAGTCCATTTATATTTTGCCTTGCCTCAGACAGCGCTTCCTCTATGTTGAATCGGCCGCATCTGGCTGCCATTGTTAAAATAGAGGAGGCGCTGCGTGAGATATGAACGCCATCTGGCAGTGGCATCGGGAAACATGAGCTTGCGCAGAACCAAGGGCCACGGCCAGGTGGCAGCACCATATCGTCGGCAGAGGGCTTTTTCATGCATAGCGTCGCATTTTCAGCGCAGCCTAAGAAACAATAGGGTCTTTAGAAAAACGCATGTATGTATTTTCTAGTAAAGGACCACCTAATACTTACTTATTGATGTTGCGCCTCAGATATGCGTAATATTTGATTTTCGATCGACAATGTTCACAAGTATGAACGCAGCTACCAGTTCAAGATAGCTGGGCTAAACTTTGGCCGGGTGGCTGAATCGTGTGACAGACAGACAGACAGACAGACAGACAGACAGACAGACAGACAGACAGACAGACAGAAAGACAGGCCGAAATTTCTGCGTTCAAGTATCCCAAGAAAGACTATCGTCTGTAAAAAATTCCACGTAACAAACCCACTTGCACGCCTACGCGCGCCGTGATTGTACTGCTCCCTAACGTTCCGCGCACGAACTATATGTTTCCCCTCACACCGGTTTATGACAGCGATAAGCAGACACAGCGGTTATCGCTTTTGTGGCCGATAGCAAAACGTGTTCATCACACAGCCATCACTATCGTTGCGGCCCTGTCGATGCAGCCCAATCGGGGAAATACTATGGTCGTTTGCATGCGGAACGCTAGGGGAGCACTAAAATCATCGTGCGCAATGGCGCGTGAGCGGGCTTGTCACGCGGTATTTTTTTTTTGTATTTCGCAGGCATTTGTAGTTCTCAGAAAAACACTTAAAATTCTGAGATATAAAGTTTGAGGCTGTCTAATCGGATGTTTTGCAAACCGATATACAACTTCCTCACTGGAATTTTCGGCCCATATTCGTTGCTTCAAAAGTTAATTAATTAAAGTGACCTAATTAAGCAATTATTCAGAACACAAAAAATTGTTTGACTCACTCCAGGCAGTAGTCAGCAACATGCATCTGGTCGCGTCGTCATTGCGTGTGCCGGCACATTTTTAAACTCTGGCTAAAGATAACTGGGGCACCCTGTATGAAAAAGGCACAAAGAAAAATAAATCAGTCCGAAGCACCTGACCGTGGATTCGAACCAGCGGAACCCTCGCTCCGCAGCGCGCTGCGTTAGACAACTCAACCACGTGCCATGCATACGCCGGCGTAATAACGGGGAGCCATTTATGTACATCATTTACCGCTGGCGGTACGCAGATCTCGGAAGAGCTTGAGCGTGTTTTCTATCACGAACGCTCCTACATTTTCTTTCAATTTGAAAACTGCCCTTTAGACGCGCACGAAAAAGTGGCCCCTTTCTGTACCCCCCTCGTGATGGGGAATGAAAAACAAAAAAACTCCGGGCACACCTTGCGTCAGACGCCACCACGTGGCAGGAGATGGGCACCGCAGTTTAAAAGAAAAACAAGAAAAATCCACGCATCTTCACGAAGGGAATCGTGACTACTGGGCGAAGCTCTGGGTATCGTATTGGTGAGTAACCGTGCGTTACCCGAGTGTTGCCCCATATAATGTAAAGTGGGTGACATAATGTGTATGTAGAAATGTAAATTTATTTCGCCTTCCAGTCGTCTTAGGCAATTCTAGGACGATTGCGAAACTTGCTGGAGCGGAGGGTATGCATCGAAAGTGAATCCAAGAACCCGCCATATTACTGGTAGCAAGACACCATTTTAATATTGGCAATTTGTTGGCACACATAGTGCTCGACGTGTGCCTTTGTGTTGCAGGTTTCCTTGAGAACCCTGAACATCTAGGCACACTTTAGTAGATATCAAATCATCAATACTCTTCTAGATAGGTTATTTTCGCCGGGAACAGCGATCTCTTATCTTATAATTAGCCTATGTGTAGTTGAAATCTACTGTAAAACCTTTTTTTGTGTCTCACATATGTTTCGACTCTAGCAACGGTTCTATACCGTGACCACAACGGAAGACAAGGCTAGGTCCTAAGGAACTTCGCTCCTAAAATAAATATCTAAGAGCGTCGAGTTCTACATTGTCGACACTTGCAGTGCGTACGTTGCTCAAACACGAAGACGTAACAACTGTGAGAGTTGTTACTTCACACTTGTCCTGTGTATGGCTGCTCCTTTCTCTCGAGCGTCCGTCTTCGTGCTTCAGCGGTGCGCTACAAGTATCGAGCTGCTTGTCGTTCTTCGTGTGACAATCCAATTTCTTGCTATCGCATTCATTGATTCGCCCATGCGGGGAAACTATGACTTTTTTTATACCATTACCGAGCAATTTTACTAGGTAACTTAATTTTTTCGTACCGCCAAACGAAATGCGATGTTTACGTAAAAGGTATCAAAGAATTCTTAGCGAAATACTCACATATTTAGCACAAGGATCAGATTTCCTTTTAGTATGGCCGCATTGGCAACTGGAAATGTAGAAACGGGTTTTTGAACTAGTGCTGGCAACGATGACACAATTTCCAGGCAGTTTCCTGCTTCATATGTCCTTCCGTAAGAACTAAAGGTACGAGCAGCTCCGCAGTAGCAAAAAGGTTCTTGTCGATTTTAACCATTGGTATACCATTGGAATAAAAGCGTATTGCCCTTAATCTGCACATCACTCATTAAGCTTTAGCCTGATAACGCAGCCGTACAAAGGAAAAGTAGGTACCACGTAAAATAATTATGTGAATTCCTTCACGTTACTACACAGTAAGCAGTGCACCAGGCCAACAGCATTTTTACCAAGACAATTTGAAAGGCTTCAGTAGATGGCACAGAATGCTATTACGAAGAAAAAAATGTATAGTCAAACTTAATTGGTCGTTGTGCATGTTAATCACTTGTTGCTTTCAACTTAAAAAGGAATTCCTGTGTTATATTAAAAAATGACAACTTCGCCTCAAGCGCATTGCTATAGCAGCAAGCTGTAATGTTATTAGAAGCAAGGCTAGCAGCATTTTTGGATTTGCTCTCGCGTAACTTAATCTCGCACTCTCACGATGTCGCCTGTTCTGTCATGCTGCTCCACGTCTGACCATGCAGGGCATTGTGGTAGTACGTGGGCACCAATGGCAACCTCACTAGTTGTGCTGAAGCGCCGGAGAACGCAGCGACAAGCGTCACGACCACTGCGACACCAAAACACACCGGCGAATTTCGGGATGCATGAGAGCTGGAATGCCGCTATATAGATGGACAGGCCCCTGCAGGACTTCCTTCTTAGTTTGTGTGCATATAATAGGCATCTAGCATGTGAGCGTCTATGTCTATTGTCCGTGTTTGCCTGTGAGATTGGCGTGTCACAGGCGAACACAGACAATAAACATAGACGCTCACAGGCTACATGCATTTGAGAAGGTATCTGCTTTGCTATCTCTGATTGCCGTGTCAGTTATTAAAATAAACCGGGTTCCACGTGTTATAAGCATGTCCACGAAACATCACGACAACAAAATCTCGTCGTGAGTGTTCATCTAATTTCTATCGCAATACCAATATCTATATCGTCGCATTATTTACGGCAGCATAGGAACAATTTTCAAATAGGAAGCATAAAATGTGAAGCGTGGTTTATTTTAACGTTCACTGAATACAATCGAATGGATCCTAGTTCAGTGACATATTTTTATATTATTAAAAAATTAAAGCTGATGAAAATGGCTTCAACTGTTCCATGCAATTCCCGTGGTAACATTGGAACGGTATACTATGATGTAACATGTAACGGAACAGAAAAAAAATGTTTCCCTAGGCCATTTTCGTGCATGAAAGATATGCGAGAACGATTATATCGTGTATTTCGTTTTTTTTTTCAGAATTTTGACCTCTAGCAAGTGTTATTACTCTTTAACGATAGGAATTTATCAACCAAGGAGACGGCGTCAATATCTGTGACGCGACGGCAAGCTACAAGGGACGAACTTCCATCAGACTTAGTCCCGTTGTACATACTGCAGAAACATTTCGTTTACTGCAATGACAATTATACGGACACTCGGCGGGTTCTTTACTGTTGCCGTCCTGTTCTGTTTAAAGTCCAAATTAACAACATCTACCCGCGCATCGTAACAATATAATAATATCTGGGGTTTTACGTCCCAAAACCACGCTATGGTTACAAGAGACGCCGTAGTGGAGGGCTCCGGAAATTTGGACCATCTGGTGTTCTTTAACGTGCACTGACATCGCACAGTACACGGGCCTCTACCATTTCGCCTCCATCGAAATGCGACCACCGCGGCCGGGATACCCGCGCATCGTATGTTGTACGAGCAAGTAAAAGAGTGCGAGCGCTGTGCACCAACGCAGCTGAGATGAAACAAGCCGGCTATCTCCTTCGCACGACGGGTGCATGCCATAACATCAATTTTCGAATGGGGCCGCCAATAGACGAGTTGCAAAAAGGATTTTGTTGCAGCGCCATCTGTACGTATATACAGAAAACACCCAACGGCCGCCATTGCGCATGAGCAGTCCCGTGCGTTTGGCCGGCATGCATACTACCTGGATCACACAAAATGTTCACATCGAAATGAAACGTCTATCTCACGTTCATGCTTCTTTTCACTCGCACGAGCACCGCGTTTTTGCGTGTTTTATTATTTGTTTTCATGCACGATGGCGGCTTAGCCCAGAGTTGCTTGAACATTTTGGGGCTTTTTTACAGTGTTGCTGGCATTTATGCAACTCGTCTATATCTGGGGCCCCAAAGTGCTTTGCGTGGGCTGGCTTTGGGTGAAGGAGGAGGTAAGAATTTTCTAATTGGGTTTCAGAATCAGTGCTTGCTTGCACCTTGCGCTTGCAGCGCCACGGCTAAAGCGAAACTACGACGAACAATAATTAAAAGCTGGTATAGAAAATTACCTTGGGTACGCTCATCGTTTAAAATTTGAACCGCCCTTCTAAGCTACGTTTCCAGTTATTCGGGCTTTTTTTCGTGTGTTTCTCTGCATCATTCAGTCTGCATAACCCTCATCGCAGTCTTCAATTTCTGCATTCGCGCTAAGCACCTGCCGCTGCACGTAAAGGGTTTCTTTGGTGGTTAGCACACTTCTATCGGTCATGCTGTGAGGGTTTGTAAAATTCTGAGGTTAGCGCTCGTCTTCGTGTGCCTTTTGTCCTTGTCCTGAGTTTGCGCTAAAACAATAAGCAGGACCTACCAACTAGCCCAAGCCACCACCCTTCTTAGCTGCTTTGCTCTCACTTTTCCGTGGAGCGTCAACGTTTCCCTCCCGCCATCGAATCGCGCCTTGAAGGTATGTCCACAATGGCAGACAGCCTGCCGCGGCAGCGTCCCGCCCGTCGGCACTTCCACTCGTCAAAGAGCGGCACGATGTCCACATTGTCGGCGCAAGTCACGTAAAAAGAGTAGAAATCTCCGAGACGTGCGCATCCGCCGGCACGGTACCGGCTACCGCCTTCTCCCTGACAGACGGAGAGGGGGGGGAGATGAAGAATGTCCGGTTGCTATGACGACCATCATCTGAGGAAGAAGAGGAGAAAGAGCAGGCGCTGATTGGTGGTTAGCTTGCGCGGCAGCCGACGGCAGCGGCAAAAATAGCTGAAGGAGCCATTCGGTCGGCGAGAGGGAAACTTTGACGCTGCATGGCAGAACAAGACAAAAGCTTCGTCTCGCGAGAGGTTGGAGGCGCGCGGAGAAGCACCATGCCGCTTTGTGTTCGTACCTTAACACTCCAATTCGCTGCTATCGCTTTCGTTGCTTCGCCTTTATGGCGAAATTGGGATATTTTTTAATCAAATTTACTTGTTCCTCATATTGTAGGAATAACTGCGCTAAAAAAGGACGAGGACAAGTAAAGACACGACACACGCGCTGACTCGCAGCTGAAAATTTATTGGAAAGCACAAGCACACATATATAAAGCAGCCGACCTAACACGTGACACACCATAGCGTCTGCGCAGCAGAGCAAACAAGATCTACAGAAATACCGGTTCATGGCAAAGGAAAACTGTGTAAGAACATCCGATAAAAAGAACAGACGATCTACAGTAAAAAAATTGGCCGCGTATCTGCGTGCTTCGCTGCAAATGTCGTCGAAAGACGATAGTATTGTGCCGGCCGTACTCCTATGTTTTGCCTTGCCTCAGACAGCGCCTACTATACGTGGAATTGGCCGCATCTGGCTGGCATTGATTATATATAGGCGGTGGTGCGCGAGATATGGACGCCATCGAAAAACAGAGCAGGCGCTGCGTGAGATATGGACGCCATCTGTCGCGCTATCGGGAAACATCGGCTTCGGAACTACCAGCTTATGCTGCCAGGTGGCAGCACCATGGCGTCGTAGTGAAATCGATGGGCAGAGAGGTTTTTTGTGCACGGCGTCTCGCTTCTTTGAGCACTAGGATCTTTAGAATTACGTATCTGTAGATTTTGTAATAAAAGGAACACGCTGTATAATGCCTAGATAATGATGTAGTGCCTCAGATATGCGTAATATTTATTTTTTATTCGACCACGCTGAAAGTATGATCGCGTACACCAGTTCAAGTTTGGTGGCCTTTAGGCATGGAGTTAAACTTTGGCCGGGTGGCTGAATCGTGTGACGTGCCGACAAACAGAGAAACAGACAGACAGACCGAAATTTCTCCGTTTAAGTGTCCCAAGAAAGACTATCGTCTTTAAAAATATGAGTAACTGTCCACAAAATAATCGCTTTAACGTGGCAGCGTTGAATTGAAATAGCGAACTTCCTTTCCACCAAGGGCTATCGACGGTTTAGTCCGGTATTATTTATGCTGCGCTGAAAGCCGCGCTTCAGAAGACGTGCACGCATGCGATAAAACCCTGAGCCAAGTGGAAAGGCTAAATTCAGCGGGCTGCCCTGATTCGGAAATATTCAGGAGCTGTCAAAATCTAATCAAGTGGGTCAAAGGAGTAAGTCAGACACGCAGGAAAAAGAGCGCGCGCGCAATGAAAAGAGACCGGTTGTGGTCTCCTATGTGCATTAGTTTTCCCATAGCTTGAAGAATGCGGCAAGTAGATATGGAGTGCGTGTTCTAATGCCCGCTCCCAACAAGATGTCTTCAATTTGCTCCCGCTTGCATGGAAGAACTTCGGTTTTTTGCGCGAGACTTGTGCGTTCTGTCCGGACAAGAAAAAGAATAGATATGTTCAGTGCAATTCATGTGTTGTCTATAGGTTGCCATTACCATGCGAGGGGGTTTATATAGGACAAACTGGGCGGTGCGTAAATGTTACAGTAAACTAACACCTATCCTCGTTAACGGCTTCTGGCGGTTTGCGCTTGCTATCTCATGGTAGGGAGTGCGGCTGCCAGCCGATGGCAGAGAAAACCATTTGTTTGTTTGGCCATCGGGACAAATGCACTAGGGAGGTGAGGGAAGCTTTTTACATTGAAAGAGACGGGGAACGGTGCGTGAGCAAACCGTCGATAGCCCTTGGTGGAAAGGAAGTTCGCTAGTTGGATTCAAGGCTGCCGCGTTAAAGCGATTATTTTGTGGACAGTTACGCATGGTT
Organism: Rhipicephalus appendiculatus; assembly: GCA_030522465.1. Lineage (NCBI taxonomy): Eukaryota > Metazoa > Arthropoda > Arachnida > Ixodida > Ixodidae > Rhipicephalus > Rhipicephalus appendiculatus. Next base: position 14,773 of record JALIZH010022760.1, read on the forward strand.
GTTGACTGTAGATGGTTTGTTCTCTTTATCGGGTGTGCTTACACGTTTTCCTTCGCCATGAACCGGTATTTCTGTAGATCTCATTTGTTCTGCTGTGCAGACGCTATGGTGTGTCACGTGTTAGGTCGGCTGCTTTATATATGTGTGCTTGTGCTTTCCAATAAATTTTAGTTGTGAGTCAGCGCCTGTGTCGTGTCTTCACTTGTCCTCGTCCAGGTTTAGCGCTGTTATTCCTAGTTTCTCTTGTAGTGCAGTTTACTTGTTCCTTTTTAGTGCCACGTCCTGGCGCACTCAAAAAATGTTGACAGATTAGGGAATACACAAGCGTTTTCTCATCCATATTCATTTGTGCCAGAATTACCTGATAGAAACTATGCGGGGCCCTCCACAACCGTGTGTCTCATAGTATCTGTCCATTTGGGACGTTAAACGCCACAAACAAGCAAACCATATTGAGGCCACTACATGCCCAAAATTCAGTATTACTATGAAGAAGCAGAGTATCATGTATAAAAGTTAGGAATAAGCCAAAGCCTGAAGTAAAAAAAAGGAAGATACTTCACTTACCTAGAAAAGCAGAGCATGCAAATCAGCAACGTTATTGTATATCTGTTCATGTCAGGAGTTTCCGGGAAGTCAGATAGTGCTTCTGTGAATTACCCGACAGATGGATCTTCCTATTTATAGTATTATTTACGTTACAACAAAAGAGAATATTCAGAAGCCATGCGTTTCGTGGTAGAGCTGCCAGCTCAGGGGTCAACTTCATTGGCGCACGGTTGTTATAATGCACTTTAATTATCTCTCCTTGAACCCACAAACAATAGACGCCAGCACTTCATTTCCCTCACGTTATTTTCTGAGACAATACACGACCCGACCACACCGGCCGCATTTCGATGGATGCGAAATGCTAGAGGCCCATGCACTTAGAGTAAGGCACAGATATTTCCGGTGCCATTCACTACGGGGTCCCTAACTCTCATATCGTCATTTGGGCACTTATAACCCCAACAGTCAAGACAAGAAGAAGAATGAATTTCATTAATAAAGTCCAGCAAAGTTTATTTGCGGTGGGCCTCAGGCCCAGCTTAGGCATCGGTCGCGAGCCCTTTGGCTCGGGAGGCTTCCTCGGCTCGCTGGACGGCCCACACTTGTCTTGATTCGGAGCTGAGCAGAGCCTACTCCCCGCACGCCCGGCGGTTCGGACTGCCTCCTAATGGTTTCTCTGCGTTTCGGCGTCTAAGCTCGAGCACTCACATATTATGTGGGCCAGTGTTTCCCTTGCATCATGAACCTGGTATTTGCCTGTCATATATAGATCAGGGTAACAGAGACGAAAAAGAACTCTGTTTGGGTAAGTGTATGTTTGCAGTTGTTGCCACACACCTGCCTGATTTTTTTTTATTTCAAGGGGCCCTCCAACGCTTTTTGAGCATAGTCAGAAAACGCTGCCGATCGGTAGTCGAGGCTCCCAAGAACACGCGAGCCAAATATTATAGCGCAGCACGCGGCCTGAAATTCACAATAAATGGTCAAAGTCAGCTAAAAGTTGCTTTCTCTTCTCTCGACAAATGACGCTACAAGCTCAAAAATTACTCGTCACAGCCATTCTATCAACCATTGGCTGATTTGAGCATGGCGCGCTCGGTCGTTACTGGGGCCACTACGGGAGGCCGTGACTTGTCCACGTGTGCGCGCGCGCTATCGCACTGAAAAGCCGCGTATTCGAAGAAAAAAAAGAGAGAAAAAGTGCTCAAGGTCACGAGGCGCGGTGACGTATTTTCTTTCTCTGTGCCATCCCTCCCTGCTTAGCTTCCAGCGCTTTCGTAGGGACGAGAGAGAAAAGAGAATGCAATTGCAGCGCGCGACAAATCTTTGTAACTCCACTCGTAATGGACGGATTCTAAAAATTTTTTTCGGTGGTGAATTCGTGAGGCAATAAGCTCCTTTATTGAATCCGTTCCATGGCTACTTGGAAAAATGTTGCAGGGCCCCTTTAATCTGTTGTGGGGCGGTGGGTATTTTGCGTCTTCCCAGCTTGTAGTGCTCTGTTATTTCACTGTAGCTAGTCATACGTTCCTCCCAGTCTTGCTCTTTCCCGCGTCCACTTCGGCTGAGGCGGCATCGGCGTTCGCAACAGCTAGGTTCGCGAGCTCTCGCGCAGCCGCGTGCGCCGCCTCGTTGCCGGCCAAGCGGGTTTTGAGTCCATATAACGAAAGTGTCATTTTTGTTCCGGATTCTTTCCTCGTTATTGCTTAGGATTCGCAGCGCCTCTCGGGAGACACGGCCATTAGCATAGTTACGTATCGTCGCATTCGAGTCGCAAATTACTACTTCGTCCTCGGTGGTTGTCACCGCCAGGGCGACGGCCACCTCCTCGGCCGTCTCGGTGAGTGGGGTTTGCACCGTAATGCTTGTCTTCCATGTCCCTTCGCAGTAGACCACAGCGACTACGTCGCCCCACCTGTGCGCGTATCTGGCCGCGTCCATGAATCCGCTTGCTCGCAATTTCCGAATTTCCTCTGCAAGTCCTGCGCCCTCTTATTTGTTCTACCGGTGTGAACTTCCGGGTGCATGTCTTATGGCAACGGCGAAACTACTATTATTTCACTCACCGTGGCGGGTACGTCTGCTTTTTCACCTTGTTGCGCGTGATAGCTTATGCCTAGCTTCTCTAGGATTGCCTGTTATCGTCTTTTCAATTCGTCGCGCGTGTTGTGCAACCATAGTTCCAATAATTTCACCATGCTTGTGTTCTTGGGTAACCCTAACGCTTGCGTATACGCTTTCCTGATTAAGCAATTTAATTTAGTTTTCTCGGTGACCTGCCACATGAAGTAAGAGGCAACGTGCGTGATTATACTAAGGACGAAGGCTTGTACGAGCCTCATCGCGTTGCCATCTTTCAAAGCGCTGTGTCTGTTTGTAATTCATTTTAGCAGTCTGCCTGATTTACCTCGTTTTCTAACTTGCGGATGGTTTCACCTTTGCGCCCATTGACTGCGAGATGCAAGCCTAACAACGCGTATGACGTCTACTTTGGGAATGGCGTGGCCTTCCAAGGTTGTCAACTGTATCTCTTCCTCCCCGTTGTTTCCGTTTTCTTCTCTGTTTTGTGTCTTCGATTTCTGCGCGTAGGTTTGTAGACTAGCAGCTCCGATTTCTCAGCGGAGCAGGTAAGGTCCGTGCGCTCCAAAAACTTTGCACCGAGTCGATGGCTCTATGCAGTGTTGGTTCTATTTGGCCGTTGCATCGCTGAGTTACCCACAGAGTGATGTTGTCTCCGTAGAGGCTGTGGCAGAGCCCGTCACTCTTCTCCAATTCAGCGAGTAAGCGTACGAGTGAGAGGTTAAAGAGCACGGGCGAAATCACCGAGCCGAGACTTGTGCCGTCGCTGCACACCTATCTCTCTCCGGACTATATATCTCCCAGCATGATGGTCGTTGTCCTGTCCGCGAGAAAACCGCTGGCGTAATCGTATGTCCATTTACAGAGTCTAAATTCTGTTATTCAGGTCAGTATAGTTGAGTGCTTGACGTTGTCAAACGCCTCCTTTAGATCTAGGCCCAATACTGCTTTGGTGGATCTGGTCGTGCTTTTGAGTTGTTTAGTTTCACGAGGACCACGTGCTCCATGACCTTGAACGCAGGACGTCAGCGATATCAGCCTTAGATTTTCTAGCTGTTGTCGCTTTCCCGGTTTTGGTATCCTAACTATACGGGCGATTTTCCACTGTGGTGGCATCCGTCCCCTTTTCGCAGCATTCCTTAACGAAATTCGCGAGTTGCTGTATCCATTTCTCGTCTAGATTCCTAAGCGTTTTGTTATTAACCCCGTCCGGTCCCGGTGCTGGCTTTGTGCTGAGTCTGTGCAGCACCGCGCGTATTTCAGCAATGCTAAACGGTTTATCTAAACTTTCGTTCGCAGTGCCCTTGTATTCGGAGTGGGGCATATTATAGCCTGATAAGTGTATCTCATTTTGAGCTCGTGCAGGAGTTCGTCCTTAGTCCCCTTATATTCGTTTATTATCTTATTCACCTTTAGCCTATATGCCGTTTTGGTCCACACCTTGGTGAACTCCACCTGACTATCTATGGTGTTACACGTTGTGGGGTCTCGTAATGAGGGCGCCGCTCTCGGAGCAAGGGAGACAGCAGACACGGTCGTACCAATCCAAACATCGTGCACATTTATTGAATTACTTTACATGGCGAGCTCGCTAGCCGAATCATAAATCAAACGCTAAAAACAATCTTAAACAATCATTATGCCAATACACTCAATCAACATAGCAACAAACAACAAGGTACCGCGAAGGCGGCGTCGCCGACGGTCGACTCACCACGAGGGGCCCGCGGGAGACGACCCGCGCGGAGCCATCCCCACGGACCCACCGCAGGAGCCGCCCGTCCACGCCAGCCGCCAAACGCCAAAGAGCCTCTTTCTTCCCGTGCGCCCACCAGCTTCGCCGCCCAGCGGCGCTGCTGGCGCTACCGTGCTAACTTTAACGATGATGATGATAATAATTACACGCGCGAGCACAACGCCACCTTCCGCTCGGCGGCCATCAACCCAAACTGCGGCTTATCCGCGAGACGCGCGCGCCGTGGGGCGCAAACGACCTTACAGGGGGGTGATGGCACCCCCACAACGTCTCTTCCCACTGTGACTTATAAAGTGGTAACGCATATTCCTCGATGTCTCTATTTAGCTTACGCAGAAGCTTACTATCTAGTACTATCTGTGACTGTTCGTGAACAATGTTGCTGCCTAGTACACGGACGGTGTTCCAGACACAACTTTCTTTTTTTTTGCCTACTGTCGCAAACTCTTCTTCCACTCTTTCATTCTTTTTACCCCCCCTTTTCCCCTTCCCAAGTACAGGGTAGCAAACCGGAGTCCTCCTCTGGTTAACCTCCCTGTCTTTCCTTTATCTTTCTCTCTCTCTCTACTATCTAGTACCTGGAGGTTCGCCTCAAGCGGGACCTCGTGCGCTGCCCCCGCGACATCCAGCCTCGGCGTTGTGGTCCACTTTTCGATATCGTCTATATTTTTCAATGAATTAATCCTATCTTTCCTGTTCTGGAATGTATATAAGAGAAGCATGTTACTGGTACTTACCTACGAAGCAGAAACTTGTGGATTGCCAAAGGGGCTTGAACATAATTTGAGGACTACGCAGCCAGTAATGAAAAGGAAGATGATAGATGTAAACTTAAGGAACAAGATGAGAGTAGGGTGGGTCAGGAAACAATGGGTGTTAAGGATATCTTAGTCAAAATCGAGACGAAGAAATGGGCATGGTCAGGGTGTGTAACGCGTAGGCGAGATATCCGCTCGTCATTAAGACCAACTGACTGGATTCCAAGAGAAGGCAAACACGCGAGGGGGAGGTAGAAAGTTGGGTGGGCAGATGATATTAAGCACTTCAAGGGTATAACATGGCAGCAGCAAGCACAGGACCGGGTTGATTGGCGATCACGGAGGCCTTTGCCCTGCAGTGGGCGTAATCAGGTTGATGACGATAACATGGCATGTGAGTTGACTCAGCGAGTGATGATGTTAGCAAAATGCATGATCATGAATATAGCGCAATCCCTCATCAAAAACCTTGAGCCCATGAACCTGGAGGGAAGTGCTTTCTTTTAGAGCCACTGCCGCAGCGACCTTTTTTTTCCCGCTGATGAGATGTCGCAAAAAAAAAAAAACAGCAAACGAGTTCTTTGAAGCTCTTCACCTTTCGATGATTGATCCTCCGAACTACCTGTACTGGGTCTCTCTTCCGCTATGTTATTTCTCAGAACAGTGCACAAATAAAGCGGAAGTCGCATACTTCTATGTCGTTAACATGCCAGACCACGGGTCGCAAAGATCAGACGGTTTAAGCCCTGGATTTTTTTTTATTTTTTAGAACACCAAGAGGTTGACGCATTCAAACATGTCTTTTTCATCAATGAACAGGCATCCTTCGAAGAAAGCTGCTTCTTGTCACGAGGGCTCTCTGACCACAGATGCACTCAAAGTGCGAATGAGGGTTTATTATTACTGTCAAAAGTAAATCTCACGTTTACCTTTTTTAGTTAGGACGTTGTCCAGCCCAAAATTTCTAAAAGCGGCAGGTGTGAAAACAGCCTTTGCGAAGAACCATGCAGGTTATGGTAGAATACCATTTCAGTGCACTGAAAATTTCTTGGAACGCGCGGTGTCTCCGTGGCCCAAGTATTTTTTGAAAGCTTTCATACCCGCCTAAGTTCCCGCCTCCTATAGTTCCCGGCAGGTGGTGCATGTCTGCCGCGAGGTCGTAGCAGGAGGCGTCTTCAGGCATGGCAGCTCAGTGACCTCCAAATGTGAGCAGACATACATTGCCCACTTAGAAAGTGTTCAAAGCAAATCGCTACGCTTTATTTTCAATATGTGTAGCTGGCGCACATCGGCAAGTACACTAGTGTAAAGGGCTGAACTGGAACCCCTAGAATTCTGGCATCGCACAGAAAGAGTAGAATATATATACAAGATATATCACTATAAAATAGGAATAGAAAAGAAACACTTCATTGAACCTGTTAGTAAGCGAATCACACGCTCTCATCACTCAAAAAAACTACGAGACTATAATTCTCGAACAGAGGTACTTCAGAACACTTTTTTCCCTGCGAGCGGTAAGGGAACGCAATGAGCTCCCAGCCGATGTCGCGGAACGCACGACCACTGCGGATTTCATTCAGACACTTATGGCTCATTTGTCGACTGTATAAATGTTTGAATCTATTTTGTTTTGTCAATGTTCACTTGTATGTGTCTACCGGTGTGCTTTTTTTGTTTGTTCTTTCACGATACATAAATTCAGTATCGCTCATCTTATACGTGGCAAAATGCATATATTCTTTTATGCGTTAGTAGTATCTAAAAGATAATAGTTGTTGCGCCGTTATCTACTATTGTGATTATCGTTGTAAGTGTTGCTATTACTGCTGTAGAAAAGTACTCACAGTGCGCAGCATGTCGTAAGCGCTTTTTTTTTTCGCGTAGTATGAACGTATTGCTTCATCTCTATTTCCCCACTCCTGCTTACAGCCTTCTGGGGCTAGCAGTACTCTACAAATAAATAAATAAATAAATAAATAAATAAATAAATAAATAAATAAATAAATAAATAAATAAATAAATAAATAAATAAAATTGCAGGACACTTTGTACATTCCAAAGTGTGTTCGGCGAAAGCTTGTGGCCATTCGACTGACTATGCCATGTCGTTTTTTTTTACACTCTCAGTGGGATGGCACACAAACGGAATGTGTGCATGATTTCTTTTTTAAATTTTTACCGCGAATCGCCGTGAGACGCGAGACTAATCTGCTTCCGTTCGCATGCGTTCGTATTTTCTCGCGCTTTGCGCGTCGTGCAGACGCCATGCGCGTTCCAGCGCTTAAACTTGACGGACACTTTGTAAATTCCAAAGTGTGTTCCGCGAACGCCTGTGTCCATTGAGACGGGGTCAGTTCGAATGGAACGCGATGCGCGCGTCTACCTCCTTGCATGATTGGAAACGCTGGGCACAGCGACGCTACGCAAGCCAAGCGCGAGCGCTGTAGAGTCCGACGCGACCGGCATGCGTTTGGGCGCCGCGGCGGCCACCTGGCACCATGCCAGGGCTCGGACAGAGGGAAGGACGGACGGACGGACGGACGTGAGCATGAGACATTAAAGGCTTTGGCCTTAATACTTGCCCACGTACCAGGAGCGTAGCCAGAAATTTTTTTCGGGGGGGGGGGGGGTTCAACCATACTTTATGTATGTTCGTGCGTGCGTTTGTATGTGTGCATGTATATATACGCAAGCAAAACTGACAAATTTCGGGGGGGGGGTAGAACCCCCCTGGCTACGCCACTGCCACGTACGCAGCATGGGGACTGGCGGAAGGCCCTTGGTGTGAACCCGTGGCTGGCAACGGGTAACGGCAACCCACTCGCCAAACCCGGACTGTAAAGTCTGCTCCCCACAGGTGGTTCCAGACCAGGACAACTTGCTGCAACAACGGGGGCCACTCGTATCCACGAACGCCCGGCTTTGAGAACGTCTAGGGACTCTTCGATGCTGTCGGGTGCCTCCTGTATGAGTCATCAGACCGGATTATGTACTCATTTTTTAGGTCTGGCGCCTTACCGAGAGGTCAGGATGCTAGTGCCGCTTTGATAGCTTCAAGTGACGTTGCTCTTTTGGCTGTCCACGTCACACGGTTGTTTTCTCGCTTTCGGGTCATTTCCACCAAAAAAGATAGCACCTTCTCGGCATAGTGCGGAATCATGTCTCGGTAGTATCCGGCCAATCCTAAATCTAGCAGTTGTTCCGTGCATTAATACAACCGATGAGTGAAGCTCCTTCTAAATGGGACGCACGCGGCGTTCGGCGCGCGCGGCGTTTCATTGTCCAGGCAACGGACCAACCACTGGCCGCACGACAGGCTGAAGCGATGGTTTCGCGTGTTCGCCGGTTTGAGGGGAGAGGGCAGAGTCGAAGAAAGAGGGAAATGGACACTATTCTGCCTCCGTTTCGCATGCGTTCGTATTCTCGCGCTTTGTGCATCGTGCAGACGCCATCCGCGTTCCAGCGCTCATGAAGCTCATTTATCCTGCCGCGTGAGGGGGGAGACGCCACAGCTTGCACCGTGCCAGGGAGCTTCAACGGCGGCGGCGACGGCGGGACGCCGGCCTAAGGAGTTTCGCTCCTAAAAATGAACACACTTGCAGGTTGTTTTCGGTTTTGTTAGCTTCTAAGATCTTTTCCAACCGTACATCCATCCAACGAATCTATCCACCTCCCAAGACATGACCCACCCAAGAATGTTATAGAGGTGCTCCAATTTCACACTTTGCGGGCTTCACTGTCAGGCCAGCGTCCCGTATTCTGCTAAGAGGCTGTTCGAGCGTCTCCGGATGATCACCCCACATGTGGGTGGCAATGAGTACATCATCCATATAATGTTCGACGTTCGGGATTCCAACCAACAAAGCCCTCATCACCCATGTAAAAATAGCCGAGATCGTCTTTATCCCGAATGACATGCAAAGGAAATGATAGTTGCCTTAGTCCAAAGAGCGATCTTTTTTTCTGTGGCGCCTTGATACAACTTTCAGTTTCAGTTTCAGTTTATTGATTTCAAAAAAATGTATTACAAGAACTTAAACTTTTAAAAGTACCTTTTGTTTCCGACATCTGAAAACATCATATCCCTTTCGGAATAGGCTCGACATCCGATACACTGCTTACACGACGCAAATCGGTGCAGAACCGCTCGGTCTTATCAGGTTGCTTTACGAGGATTACAGGTGAATTATCAGGAGATTGAGATTGTTCTATCGCCCCAAATTGCACCTCATATTTCATCTTATTTCCAACGATCGCCTACATGGACAAAGGTAACATACAAGATAATGTGCATATTGCGCCGTGTTTATCGAGTCTGACGTTGTGAGTTCATGCCAGCGTTCCACCAACTTTATTCTCCCAGGGATCCTGGTGCCTTTCCAACACAGTCTGTGCTTGTTGCCTTTTAATCTTAGTCGGGTCTTCCGACTCTTAGAATGGCTTGAATTCTAATTCCAACTCGATCCATCTGAGAAGACGGAGGCCTTTGTGCATATAAGGAAACGCGTGGCTATGTAGCACAGTGCTGACGCCAGATTCTAATGCTGAAACACAGCGCGTCAAGGAAATATCTGCAACAAAATGAAGCTGGACTATTCTTCTTCCATCAGATACCGCTACTTGAAACTTGACTGGCATTATTGTGGCTTTGCACCAATCTCGGTCTACGGTTTCAAGAAAAAAATAGCTTCAATGTTTAATGTTCCTGCTGAGTGGCCCAAAACTACTTTTGCAAGAACTCTATCTATTGTAGGCAAACCGTACGCAGGCGCACTGAATGCATAATAACTCATTAATTTATTGGCAACTTACCTACGGCTTGGAGACCAAGGAAGATCAAAAACATATTGTACTCCTTAATCTCCATTTCGGATTATTCAAAATCATATTATTTACTGTTGAATACTAACAGCTCTATACATAATATTGTCACGTGATCATGACGTTGACGAAGGCAGAGACGGCGTGTCCAATATGAAAGTCTTTAATTGGCCCAACTTCTGGGCGCGAAAATGAGAAGTCAAACTACAGCAAAACACACTGTAACTATACAATGATAGCGGCGAACAGAGCGTCGGCTGTCGATAAACTGACAAGTGCTGAAGCGCGTCGGCATTTATAGGCTACATGTGTCATCGAATATTCAAGCACTACCGCTAGCGGCCACGTATGTTCCAGAAGAAGCTGTAATGTTCGCGTTATGCGCGTAATCTCATCGAAAGGTTCTAAGATTTAGATGGTTCCTAGTCATTCGGCGCGGTTTGCACAAGGCAGCAGTAACTTGTGTAATGGGACCGTAACATAAACATTAAAAGAGAGGAGGGCGTGGGGCATTGCCCCCTCTGAAAAAGCACCGTCCCAATGCTTGTGACAGAACATGGAAGGGTGAAAAAAGTGCATAAACAAGTATAGGGCAAAAATAAAGCAAAAAATTGGCCGCGTATCTGCGTGCTTCGCTGCAAATGTCGTCGAAAGACGATAGTCTTGTGCCGACTGCACTGCATGAGCGGCATGAGTACCACAATTTAATAGCTGGGCTAGCCGCTGGGCTCGTTTTTCGGACGTTTTCCGGGCACGCTTAGACGGACGCCGGCGTTTCTCCGCTGAAATTTGGTCGTCGGTCTTTTCTCTGCGTTCTCTGATCATGTCTTCTAGAGTGGGTCGTATTTCATCAAGCGGCCATATATGTTTTGCCTTGCCTGAGACAGCGCTCTTCTACGATGAATCAGCCGCATCTGGATGGAATTCATAAAACAGAAGAGGACACCATCTACAGCGCTACCGGGGAACATCGGCTTGTGTTGAACTATGCTGCTGCCAGGTGGCAGCACCACAGCGTCGAAGTTAAATCACTGGGCGGAGACTTGTTTTGTACACAGCGGCGCATTTTCAGCGCCGCGTAATAAACACTAGGATCTTTATACTTACGTATCTATAGATTTTGTTTTAAAGGAACACTGTGAATAGTACTAAGGTATTGATGTTGTGCCTCAGGTATGCATAATATTTGATTTTTAATTGCCCACGCTCACCCGTATGAACACATGCCCCTCGGTCAAGATTGGAGGTCGTAAGGCAGGGGGGTTAAACTTTGGCCAGCTAGCTGAATCGTGCGACGTGCCGACAAACAGAGAAACAGACAGACAGACAGACCAAAATTTCTCCGTTTAGGTATCCCAAGAAAGACTATCGTCTTTAAAAGTGCGGTCCTATGGGCTCTGTGCACACGTAACTCATGAATGTGCCTCTAGCTGCAACAAGCGCACATTTGGCGAGATATCTGCCGCTCGCACAGTGGTGCAGTCGCGGTAACGACGCCTTTTCCGATGCAAATGCTCTTCGTGCTTTTGGAAGCTTGGCCAGTGGTCAGAGCCCCGGTCCGTCCGCGTTATCAACGCGATCAGCCGGCGCGAGTGTTGGACGATAAGAATAGCACAGCATAAGGCATAAGGCATCACTCCTCGACAGCACCCCTGCAGCTGCCGTGACAGTGCAATCGCTGCTGCCGTCTGCTTGAAGCTGCCGCCGAGCTTGCTGCCGCGTTAGCCCGAGGGTGATACGCTTTGATCGTTTAGGGAGCGAAGCGGCCCGCGCTGCACGCGTGTTATTTCGCGCAACGGGCTCATCACCTACGTTGTCGTTTTTCCAAGAATTTGATGTGGCCGCGTTCGCCTGAGGGTGCACAAAGTCTGGCGAAAAAAAGCACAAGAGCTAACACTTCGGTTCTCTCACTGCTGCTAACAATTTACCGTCTTTTGAAATCAAACGGGAACGAAAATGCCCCAAGCACCAAAGCATGGTGGTGGTGGTGGAAAAAATTTATTAAGCTATATACAGCGAGAGGTGTGGATGGCAATACGGCTGTTTGACCAAGTTGGAAAAGGTTCATCTTTTAAAAAAGCGCAATATAACACGGGGACGAAGCATAGACACACACAGGACAAGTGCTTTCTAACAACTGATTTTATTATCGAAAAAACTAAGACTTTTATTCCATACGGAACTGCGCAAATCACATCAGCTATTGCCTTAGCGCACATGGCTAAAACAAGAAAAAAAACATTCACAAAAATGCAGAAAGCAGGTGTATCTTTTTGTCTGATAGGGCTATTGAAGGATGACTAATGCAATCATCCTTGTGCTGTGCAATGAAAAAAGCTTCAGCAATTTCTCTAGAAGTCTGGTTCTGATGAGTAAACAGAGTGACGGTATTATCTATGGACGGGGCGAGCCGGATGGGCCCGCCCTTCACAAACACTAGGAGGGATCCCTACTCCGGTATCCCTGTAGCTGCCGCGGCGGCCCGGGCTCTAGCCACCAATGCCTGTTGGGCTTGGAGGTCGCAGCAGCCGAGCAGGATGGCCTCGCAGTCCTCCCGGGTGGGGGTGAGGGGTGGGGGTGGGTAGGTAGGATTGGAGGGGCATTTCCACACCATGTGATAGGTGTCACAGGACTCCTCCGCACAGTGCGGGCATGCGCCCGAGAAGGACCGAAATGAAATGTTTTAATACTGCCGGGCACAGCACAGTATTGGTGAAAAGGCGGAGAAGTCCAGCGCTCCTTCGCTCTGGTGAGGCCTTTGCAAATGGGGGGATAAAGGACCATGGGAAGATTGATAAACAGAGGTGATCTCTCTAAAGGTGGTGGCCGGATTGAAATTGGTTTCCGGATCTGGCTGCGGATGAGGCGATGCTCGGTGAGTAAGCGCGCGGGCGGCAGCGCCGGCTGTCTCGTTTCCCTCAAGACCCGCATGAGGAGGAGCCCACAAGATGGTACGACGGGTTGGATACCCTGTATACTCGCAAACGTGGAGGATTTTGAAGGCGCGGTATGGAATATACCCTTGCTCAATATTGCGGCAGGCGCCCCTGGGGTCAGTGATAATGACCCGGGACTCTGGCACTTACGTTGTCTGCTACCGTATCCCATTCAATCTGCTGCCGTGGCCGCTTTGGCGCTGGAGGCAGTGTGTGACTGTGGCGGCTCCTAACGTATGCACGGTGCCTATAGTTCAGTAACGATATAAAACGGCTTAAGGCGCACGACATGGACGACTTCCGACCGTGCGCGGCGCCGCTGAGAGTTCATAATGACGTCCAGGAAGGTTGAAGGGATCAGGCGTTTAAGTGCACCACTTTCTACAGACCACTAGCTTTTTTCTACATTTTATAACGTGTTGAATGTCCTCAGGGGCGATATAAATAGCCGACATGATTCTAAAAGGGAGCCATCACTCATGACTTCAAAAGCATCAATTGTTAAGCGCTGCTAGTTTTTAGAGTCGACCAGGCGAGTCGGAATAGCAACATATAGCGAATGCGGGGCCTTCGTCAGAGGGCTACTCCCAGGAAGACTTTACATGCAAAAGGAACAAAACTGAAGCTGTTGCTACTCCAACTATATAAATACATTATTAGGTCACCTGTGTAAATTAACAAGAAAACGCTCTTCAGAATGCGTTTTGCTTAACGTGGCTGAAATTTAACGTTTGAAAAAATTGGTGCCGGTGTCCTTTGATGCTGTTTTTCTTTCAAAGTACAAAACGCATAAAAATGAAAAAAATAAGCCATATTTAAATATGTGTTCTTATGCTGGAGATAATATCTACTTTTTGCGCTGAATCGCAGCATCGTCCTTTTAGATTGTTCGGTTGAGGTTACCTATTAAACCTGCCAGTAGTGACTGTACACTCACGTGACACACGCTGTAGTCGCTTAGCAGTTAAGGCATTGGCTGCCAAACTCAAGGACGCTGGATGAATGTGTCCCATAAAGGCAGCATTTGAATAGCCAATAGGTCTGTCAAGGGCTTTAGAAATGTGGCACACTTTGGAAGAAAGCGGCGATGGAAGTTTAGTAGGCCCAGCAAATTCTCGGAGTTTTTTTAGTGAAGTCGGGGGTGGAAAGTCTTCAATAGCCTTCACTTTGCTGGCGAGTGCTTGGATACCCTGTGGAGTGACAAGGTGGCCTAAGAACTCATTTGTAGCGACGCCGAAGAGGCACTTATTGGGATTAATTACGTGGCCATAATCATCCAGGTGGTGGAACAGGGTGCGCAGGTGCCCTTCATGTTCAGGTGCCGGATGAGCTTGCGACAAGGAGGTTATCAAGGTAGGCAAATACGAAATCGAGACCTCGCGTGACCTCGTTGATAGTGCGCTGAAAAGTCTGTGCAGAGTTGCGCAATCCGAAAGGCATCCTAACGTATTCAAACAGATCGAATGGAGTGGTGATGGCCGCCTTCGGAATGTCGGCGGGCTCTACAGGAATCTGTTGGTAAACCTTCACTAAGTCAATGTTAGAGAATATCGTGCACCCAGCCAAATTTGATGTGAAATCCTGTATGTGAGGAAGTGGACAGCGGTCTGGTATGGTGTGGGCATGGAGAGCGCGGTAATCCACAAATGGTCTCCCCAGTCGCCAGGATCTTTTTTCGGCACCATTAGAGTGGCGATGCCCAGTTACTTGAGGAAGGACCGCACAATGCCAAGTTCAAGCATGTGCTCAAACTCACGGCGGGAGATGGCGACGCGTTCTCCAGATAGTCAACGGGGTCGTGTAAAAACTGGAGGTCCAGTGGTCACAATGTGGGGAGTAATAGAATGCTTCACCGGTGACTCTCTGGTGTGAGACTTCGTGATGTTAGGAAAGTCGGCGAGTATTTTTGCATACGGCGAAGCAGGTGTGAGAGCTCGAAGTCCCGTTGACCAGGAAGTGCAGAGTACACCGTTGATGGAGAGGCGCATGTTGAGATCGATGAGGCGATGAGCATGCATGTCCACAGCAAGGGTGAAAAACCTGAGGAAGTCAGCCCCAAGAACAGCTTGCGAGACATCAACGAGGATGAAAATCCAGCGGAACGTACGGCGTAGTCCAAAGGTCAAGTGTAAGAGAGCGTTGGTCCGTATGTGCGAATGGCGCAATTGTTGATCGCTTGGAGTGGGCAGGTCTGTTCATTGCGACGGCGATCTGCACACGAGGCCGGTATGACGCTAACCTGGGACTCCTGTGTCGACTAGGAAGCAAGCGCCAGTGATCTTATCAGAAACATAGAAAAGACGGCATGACTTTCGACCACTACCACTTGCCGCCGTCAGTGGCTGGTCGTCGCATTTCCCGACCAGGAGCACGGGCGAGTGCACTTGCGAGCAGAGGCACCGAATCGGCAGTGGTACCAGCACACGGTCGAGGATGAGACGTCCCGCGGCGCGTCGGTTGGCCGAAGTCCCGGAGAGAGTGGGCGCATCGAGGAGCGACTATGTATCTGGAACCTGGA
>JALIZH010022762.1:0-32702 GCA_030522465.1 Rhipicephalus appendiculatus
GTAAAAGCTAGTGTGCATATTTAAAGCGCAACAAAGCCTAGTACTGGTCTATAGTCCGCTCTCTCATTAAAGGGGGTCGTGAAACTTTTTCCGAAAATTTTTTCAACTACTTGTGTATTCAGAATCCTGGCCGTGCCTCGATTCATTTCATCGTGCGGGTTCATTTAATAGCTAGAAAAACACAGTTTCGATTCCCTGCTCACGTTCCTCTCAACTGTAAAGCTGACGTCACCTTAAGTCAGCCAATGAAAAGTCTCTGTCATCAACAAAACATGGCGACACAGCGATGTTTGCTGAGCCATAGTTGACCGAGGTTCGTAGCATCATACCGGTTCGATTGCGGTGCCGTATGCAGTCACGAAAGTTGTTTCCACTTTGTTAAGTTGTGCGGCACTGTCTGCCGATGCACATGGTAGCATTGCTTGAGGACTAAGCCACACCCAAAACACGCCGTAAAATACAACCTAATGCAACCAGTAAGAAAAACACTGGGACGCCGCGCCGAGCGAGCGAAGGCAACACATGATGGAGCCCGGATGTACTAGAAAGCGGAACCAAGCAGATCACTCGCTGGACTTTCACAGTATAAATAGCTAAGAGCGCAAAATTTGCCGTGTTATGTTTTCTTTCCTAGGTTCCTATAAATCTATCATTTTGGAGCAAAAGAAGCTAACGCTCTGTTTATAACTTCTCTTACCATGACGTTTCACTGACGTCACATGTTGGTTCCTATGACGGGCGGTAGGGGCGCATTGTCGTTTAGGAGCCCAAGAAAACTGCGATTTCAAACGGGCGTCATTATTTATAGACTGGATATAACGCCGAAATATTTTGGAATCGGCATGTCCAATCCTTAATGAAGCAGGAGAAATTACAACCGGGCAGCTTCATTTTCGTTTCATGACCCCTTTAAACCACTGCTTTCCCGTCTCGTTGTGGCCACACCTATCGTCAAAAATTTCTGTAAGCTTTGTGATTAATGTGCTGTGAGCAAAAAGTGGCAAGTCAACTGATATTATTTTGGAAACGGTAGGTGCAGTAATGAAATAGACCGGGTAAATCCTCTTTCAGAGCAAAGCTTGATGACTGACTTTGTACGTCCTCCCGATATTGTAACCTACGTTTCAAGAGTGCTACAAACATTAAACATGTACTGTAAATAGATATGAATGTCACAGCTGCACATGTAAAGAATTATAGCTCGCGCAGCAGGCTTAGAACTGTTAAAAAGCAGGGTCATAGCAGTGCCCAAGCAGAGGCACTTTCAATAGATTTTGTGGTAAATAGAGGGCTCAATGAACAGACAACCTTCTGCTGCACTCATGACACACTATTTGTGAATCGCCCTCTTAAGTTGTATACAGGTAGGCTGTCTACACTTCACCAAGCAATGCTGTTAACATTATGCATCTGTATAGTTTTCTACATGTATCGCGGTTAATCTTGTGGCAAACTGATGCTTGTTTTGGGAAAATAAATAGGCAGGTCACATAGATTGAGATGGAAACTTTCACATTAGAGGAATGTTCTAGAAATGTACAAGGTATTTGCAGCACCCTTCGAGGAGCTTCCACCACTGCTGCAACCCTTTGAGTGAGGTCGTGAACTCGAAACAGCAGTTTTCGGGATGTGATGAAGAGTGCACTGCATCGTCAGCACCCAGTCCATAGAAGACGATGTAGTGCGCTGTCCTTCCAACAGTCTGCATACAAGACATGCATAACATTAAACTAAACATTTAAAAATATTGGGAACAATCAGAATCTCATTATGAGGTACCCTATAATAGAAAGCTCTAGTACTACTTCACCACTTGGGTTTATTACTGTGCACATCTACGTACGCAAGCATTTTTACATTTTAGTCTACACCATGGCTCACTCAATATGTTAGCAAAGATACATGGTGGGGAAAGAAAATGCTTCTCCAATCATATCATGCACCTCTCAAAAGGTTTGAAATGTACCAGGATACTCAATTTTCAGCATTTATACCAAGATTTCTTGCTTAGCTTAGAACGCCATAACCAGTAAGCCACTATAATGGGTGATAAACAAAATATAAACCATGTTAACAATTCAGAATGAAGAGTAGCATTATTCATCATTTACCTCGAAGGATCCTTTCGTAGACATGTACCCAGCACAGATGTTCTATCTACTAAATGAAACTTGCACTAGCGTAAAACCCCAAGCAAGCACTCCCCTCCCTCTTTAGTGAGATTTCCCATATGCACCAATGACCGAGCAAGCCCCCCATGTGTGCAGATAAATAGCACTTATACAATGACCACTGCTGCTGGAAACACAGCACAGTGTATTTGTTGAAGCTCACCTGTAGACTTCTACTCCAGTTACATAAATAACGTATACTGGATCATTTTATAATCAGTCTTTCAGAGCATGCTTATTGGTCAAAAAACGATTACTTCACTTACGAGGCCACAAGTGAGGCTCACTGTTGTCAAAAATCTATAAGACATGCTACTTTTATTCTGCTTCGAGTGCATTCATGAGCAGCTGTTTCGATGCAGTGCCTCTGGCAGATAAATACTAATTTTTTTTTCAATTCCTGATAATATCCATGTAACAGACAATATTATTTAGAACTAACAGACATTGATGCCAAGGAAATTATAGGGGATGTTATTAGAAGTCATTGTAATGTAAATGTGAAGAAAGCAAAGTAGACGAAAAGATAACTTGCCACCGGCAGGGACCGAGCCTGCGACCTTCGAATAACGCGTCCGATGCTCTACCACTGAGCATCAATGGCGGTCAACCCCCGTCCACTTAGTAGGGTATATATGTGCATTTAAACGTGGGAGCGCTTACTGACGCTCCCACGTGTGACTGACGCCCTTTCTGTTCTGTCTTTAATTTTCTTCCTCGAAGGTTCGGTCTATTTGTATTTCAGTAAAATATTTGATACGTGGTGTCTGACTCCGGTGTGGAGGAGTGTTAACACTGCATGCCAAGGAAACGATAAATGTCCATTTTGCGATGGCTCGAAATCATGTCACTACTACTTAAACGATTCAAATACAAAGATGGCAACTGAAAACAGGGAGACAGCCCATGCTCTTAGCAAATGTGGCTGCAAGCTACTGGCAAATAGACACGTGATTAGTGCACTGCAAAAAACAAGGACGCGCACTAAGTCGGAGACAGTCACATGAGGAAGGCGATATATTAAGTAGTGGCCTGGGCGAGTTGGTAACTCAATATCGACATGAATGAAGCAAATAAAAGTGTCATAATTAACACAGCAGCACATGAGAGGCCTGAAAGACATACTTGCGCACTGAAAACGGTAAGAAAATGACGACGAAAACAATGACATCAAGAAAATGACAACGAAAACGAACACAAAGAGTGGTACTTCCAACTGGTACTGTGAAATTAACACGCCATATGTGTAGTTTTCTTTGTTATGATGTGGTAACATCCCATGCCTCAGAACAGAGGCCACTGAAAATTTTTTGCAATTTTTTTAGTCTACCTCATTTCGCTAAATATTCTAAATCTTAACATTTGCACGGAACCAGGATGCCAAGCTAAGATCTGTTGCTATCATGCAGGAAAAGTTTTTTTGACCGAGCGAGCGCTCTAATGTCGCTCTCGATGAAAGTGTTTGCGTTTTTGCAAAACCAATGGATTTCGTTGTTATCTTCGTACCTCTCTTTCTTTTTCAGTTAGGTTTTACCTCTTGACGCACACCGTTTTCAGGTCCCATTCCTTGTTGCTTCATTCCTATTCATTTGTGCTGGCTGCTACTTTGAAACCCACATTAATTTCATAGTCAATTTTGCCTTCGATAGCATATTCGTGTGTTTGGTCCTGTATGATATCAAGAGATTTTTGCTTCGTCGCCCTGCATTTGTGCGAATGTTAACACTTCTGATCTTTAGAGAAATAAGCAAGGGCATAAGAAAAATTTTTCAGTATCATGTGTTCTCAAGCATGCGTTTTACCATGTGTTGAGCGAAGAAAACCACATATATGGCGTCTTCGTTTTGCAATAAATATCAGTAGGAAGTAGCTCTCTATGAGTTCGTTTTCGTTTACCTTGTCTTGGTGCACTTATCAGTTTCAGCATGTCGCTTTACCAACTAGCTCGGACCCGGATTCTCGTGCAACACACTTGCATACCTGCCAATCTGGGGACCTCAAAGGTGAAAGGGAGTGGGGGGGGGGGGGCGAAGCCGGATAAATTGACATAGTAGCTAGGGGGGGGGGGGCGCTGCGACGAACCTTCGCCCCCACAGAAGGGGAACCCTGCGTACGCGGATGCTGTTGCTTGGCTGCTTTTCGTTATTGCCTTTGAGGAATGCAGTAACCTTACATACAGCTAGTAGTGATGTCCAGTAAAGTTCTGAGACGTCATCTATCGTACTGGTACACGCAATTATACGGCGCGTGCAATGAAGGGACATAGTTTGCCGTGTTCACCTGACAGCGAGTAGCCCCTTCCTAATCTTAGTACGTACACCCGTCGTCAAAATAAGTCGGAACGCGCGACTGGCGACCACAATCAGATAAAACTGCATCGCCGCGCCGTCTGACGTCTGCCGAAACATCGCAGTGCGCGTGCGCGTCCTTTCACGCTCGCAGCGATGTCTTTGCACGCGCTTGCAGCGCAATAGCTGAATAAATGCAGCGTTTTGCGGTAGGGGCGCTTTCTATGCTCAATCTGTCACGCGCTCAGTTCGACGGGGGCACGGTTGGCGCGAAGCGCGCGGTGCTCACTTTCACGATTTATAAGATAACATATCTTGTCTCAGTGACAAACCGGTGCCACATATGCAGAATTAGTTCCCTTCTATGCATGTTTTTTTTTTTTTTATCGTACTGAAATGCGAACGAGGGCACCAAAAACTAACAGACGTTGAGCCGAAAACATGCTTCACTTTACTAGCATACGATTACCAGACAAGGTCCGGCTGCTACGCGTGATCTGTCGATAAATGCGAAGCGAGCGGTGTACCACTCACTGCCAACGTGCAACCGGCGAACTTTGCGCGTGATGGACTGAACAAAGAAAGCGACCCCTACCGCAAAACGCTACACGTAATCACCTAGCCTGCTGCAAGCTCGTAAAAAGACATGGCTACGAGCGTGAAAGGACGCACACGCGCACTGCGATGTCTCGTCAGACGTTAAACGGCGCGGCGATGCAGCTTCATCTGATTCTGGTCGCCGCTCGCCCGACCCGACTTATTTTGCCGACGCGTGTATACGTTCTTTCGCACGACAGCAAAGTACCATGCATGGCGAACACCATAGAACAACGTTCAAAAATTTTAGAACCTCTCTCATTTGTCATCGTTATTTTCTTTACGTATACATAGAGAAGGCTATATTTCAGGGAGACTTATCGCCGCGCCTGTACTACCATAGTTCGCCGAAATTCACGAGTCCCGCGGGCAAATCGGGAGAGTTGGCAGGCATGCACTTGTAACGCTTCGTTGCTCGCAAGCACGAAAGCTTACCTTTTCAGCAATAGGACCAAATCCAAAAGCGCTCTCCGTGTGGCTCCCAGCGCACACTTCGTTGAATGCTTGACCGGAAGCACTCAGCTTGCAGCGAGCACTAGCTTCAACGGAAGCCGTTGACAGAGGAGACGCACTGCGCCGCACCGCGCCGCACCGAAGTCGTTGTTCCGTACTTGCCGATCCACTACGGATTCGGAGATTGCAGTGACACGCACTATATCTTTTGTATGCGTGAACTACGTCACCGTGGAAGCCGTCGAAGTACACATCCAAAAGAACGCAGGTGAATCGATGAACAATCCGCCACTGTTAGCATGCAGCAAACACGCACACGACATGTCAACAGATTCAAAGGTCGCCTGTTGATGGTGATCGTGACGCGCAGTTGCCCCGAGTCCGAAATCGAAAGTCAACGCCTCCGACATTAATATCACTATACCAGTGAATTGACTTTAGCAGCGCCGTTTTATAATAATCTTTCGAAACAAAAGACCAAGACATATTGTAATATTTTATGTTTAACAACATGTTTGTGCTAGTAGAGCTTTAAAGCGTGTTTTTTTGTTTTGTTTTTTGCTGACGTGTGCAGGTGGCAATGGAAAATTCGTAGCCTTCGAGATTCACATGTTTCTTTTTCCGAGTAGAGCGTCGTCGGGGCATTGTTTCGACGAGTTGGAGTTAAAATTTCGTTACCTGTGCATAATAGATATAACTAGGAGGCTAGGGAAGGGTAGGGGGGGGGGGGGGGGGGGGGGAGTGGTGTTCGGTATTCGACTCACCCCCCTCTTTCTACGTTTATTTGGACCCGCATGTGTGCATAACTGGCAAACATGTACTTACATACAGAGGGGTCGGAACCCCTTCTCTCTCTCTCCCCCCCCCTTCTGCATAAAGTCTGGCCATGCCCTTGCTGTGCTAACAGCCTGTTTTTAAATAACATTCCACCATTCAGCAATCGCTGATAAGATATCTTGGAGAATACGCTCTTTTTTACCGACGCAGTAGCAATGACGCTTGCTTTTATTTCATGTGGTGAATTTCATGCAAGCATACGAATGTGCTATCACTGTGTGCATTGTAAGGCAATGGTAAGGGCTGTCAATCACATTTAGCAGAGCGATGAATTGGGCTAGTTGGTGGTGGTTCATGGTTTCTTGTTGCGCTGCGAATGAGTTGTGAGTTTGCGCACCACCTGTCCTGTAGTCCCTGTATCGTCCTCGCGTCGTCATTCGCAGCGCAACAAGAAACCATGAATCTGTCAATCACAATCCCACAAGTCAACTGCGGTTCCTCCTTCTTGTGGCACGGGTACATTGTACTAGTGTCGTCTGTGATCGCTCACGCGTACAATGTACGACCCACGAGGGTTCCTCGACAAAAAAAGAAAATAAAAAATTAAGCGCCCGCAGAGTGATGCGTCCCATTGGAGAAGTTCACTTGTGATGCTGACGGGTGTGCGCCTAAACTGTGCTGCGGCGTGCCATGTGTGTACAGCAGCTGCAGCAGAGTGAGATCAGACAGTTCAATGTAAAATGCCTAGTTTCATGGTAATACGTACGCTGCATACTGTCACTTTGAGCTGATCCGTGATCATAAGTTTAAATATAACTCACTGATAAAATCAGCGACTTGTGAATTGATGTGAAATACTTCAATGTACAGGAATATGTGCACCCCACTGTAAACAAAACAGGTGTTCTAAAAGAAAATCTCATTGTGATTCCAAATTTTAAAACGCGCATGATGACCTGTCGAAAACAATGTGTAATCGTTTCATGATATATGGTTAAGCGCAACACCATCTCTTTTACCATCCTTTCAGTGAGAATGATGAATGGTTACGAGGGGCTGCAAAATACTTTTTTAGTATGAATCACACAAAGTCAACCCATGAAGCCGTTGAACATGTGAGGAATCTTGTGAATAATGCAAACAAGAGAGTGGTACATTAAATGTGGTATATAGCGCGGTATATGTCGGCGAATAAAAAGTGAAATAAAAACAAAAGCCGAAACATCGATCGTTTCACCGAAAAGTTGCTATGCGGTTTGATTGTATCCGTTGGCATGTGATACGTATTGATCCTTCTAAAAAAAAAAAAAAAAAACATAGGTGTAACATTCAAAGAAACGCCCCTGGGTGGAATTTGCGGACATACACCCTAGGGTGTAATTTGTGATCATACACCTATAGTACACCCAAAAATGAAAAAAAGGGTGCATAAAGGGTGGTTTACGTGAAATTCCACCCTTTTGGATAATCTTGGCAAAAAAAAGGGGGTGTCCGATGGGTGTTTTATCGAAAATCCACCCTTAAGGGTGTGAAACGGTTTACAGTGATATGAATCATCGTTAGGGTGTTTCAATGACTTCCGTATTGAGTTGCGGCCATGAAAACCTAAGATCGCGCCACCGTTTTATCGGTAAAATTCGAAGTAGTACTTTGCTGGCAGCGTGGTTCACGGGCACGAAGTGTGCGGAATGAAACTCTGGTAGTCGGCAGTGTAGGGCTCGGCAATGAAATGGAAGGGCACAAATGGCACCAAGCCAGAGTTCACTAGTAGTATATTTCGTCCAACAGAAGGCGGCAACTGACAGTCCAGTTGTGAAGTTGTTGTGCCCTAGAAAAACTCGACTAACCTGAATACACGAAGGGTCTCGGCACTGGCTACTCGCACGCCCGCCTCGTTTCTCAGGCACGCAGTCGTCCTCTTTTTTAATCGTGTAGAAGTACGTTGACGTAACTTGTAGCTTGTAGCAACGATGACAATAGCCTGCCGACAGTAGCGTGTACCTCGGACGAGCACTCTTCCTCGCCCTGGAGGTGGATGCCAGCAGATTCATCTTCCCGCTGTACAGCGGCGCCAAATCGTTCGTCCGCCCACTAGACTAGTCTTTAGTAAGCGGCACTGCCTTTGCAAATCAAGGTACGGTGGCATTCATTCGCAATTATCTCGGAGACAATGCGACGCAGTCGGCGGGAACCCCGTAAGGACACATTGCACTGGTCCAAGTATGGACTAAAACACCTTTACCAACAACGATGGTGATATTTCCCTAGAACACACCAAAATCCAAAACCAAGGAGAGCCCACCATCGGGTGGTGTAATTATGTAAGCTGTCTATGCAATTCTCACCAACGTATTAGGCGTGCGGGGCAATTGGCTTGCGCCGCCCATGCCGGGATATCGCTCGTCATCGCCTCAAGGCGTCGCAAGCTTCTCAAGAGCGCTGCTCGCTCAACGCCATTTAACACGTTTTTTGTTTCGTAGTTGTGCATTGCACCTATCCACTCCATAATTATTTGTGTTCGTTACTGAGCTCTCATCGCCATCTGCATCATTCACATGTTGATAATTAGGTAAGTACTTTTTGGAGTTACAAAAATAATTATTACTAAGAAATTAATTCTCATTAACGAAAAAATTGGTAACGGCTACGACAGTATACTGGGAACATCATGCACTAGGTCTGCTTCGCGTAACCCCGTTCCTCTTTTTTGAAATCGTGCTGCGTGATAAATGGGACACCCTGTATAATGAGCAGGGGCAATAAGTGGCCGAAAGCAACTTACCCTAGGAGCGGCTTTCAAGGCCTCCTCTGCCCGCTGTACGTGTCAAACGTTAATAGAGCAGCCTCGAAATCGTTTGCATTAATGATTACGAACGATAGAGGGGTTATGGCCCAGATATAACGATATTCAACAATCATTGTCTCCTTGACTGTCGTAGCCCCCGGGGCGGCATAACTTTGGACAAATTACCGCAGAACTGGACTACCGTACTACGCGCAATATCTAAAATAAAGGCGTTAAGAAATAAACATTCACTAAAGTGGCACGCTGACGCATCGATATTCTTCGTCTTTGTGTCTGCGGTATTTCCTAAGAGCAATTCCTCGCGATTATCGTGAGTTTGCACCAAATTCGCTATGTCTGTCTACTACAAAGTAGGCTTCATGGTATGCTATAATTTCTTCTAAGTAGCGCAATATGTTTGAATTTACTGAAACAACACATGTTTCTTTCGTACTTATTGAGGAAGAAGGAGACATGGAAAGGAAGAGAAGGGTGTCTTGTTGGGCGAGTTGGTAATACGACATCATAAATATAGCGCAAAAAAACACGGACACAGAAAAGGAGCATACATACAGAGCGCTGAATATCAACTGAAATTTATTGAGGAACATACACACATATATACTCAAGGAACTAGACACGTGATGAAAAAAAAATAAAATAAAAAAAAGAAATGAAAGAACTGTTTTAGTGAATAGCGATCAGGAAATCTACTTCGATAGGGTGCAACACTATCGATGGCCTCGCGACACGTGCATCCCCACATCTGTAGATAAAGAACGATTCTTCAACTTCTCACTCCGTCTTTTCGTTAAATATTGTGAGTACACTTGCTTCCGTCAGCATAGGCGCTAACGGAAGCAAGTGTGCTCCGTCAGGAAGAGGAATGAGTAGCAGGGCCGTGGCGGCGAGAGGCTCACAGTGAGTTAAACCGCCAAAGCAAACAAAACCGAACTCTCGCATGACAGATTTCATTGAATCGCGTCCTTCCACGGTAATTCTTTAATCTTGTGTTCCTGCTGGTTGAATCTATTAAAGAGTACGCGCAGCTCTGTCCGCAGCCTATTGACGGAGATTTAGTAGTACATTGGTTCAATTTTCTCAACGTTTCGAACCACTCGTTCGTTCTACCGGGGCGCCATAGCCGGCTGCTCGACTTTCTCTTTTGTTGTATTTTGCGACCGAGATCGTAAAATCCAAATGTGTGTCGCACGCTTGAACTATAACATTATCTTTCAAGCTACGAGTGTGCAAGCCGCCGTTCAAACCAGCGGCTTCGTCCGTATGTGATAGCGCAGCGCTTATTAAGTGTTTGTTTTCAGTGATGTCTGCGCGCCATTGGTGTCCACTTCGTTTTTTTTTTTAAGCACAGTTATTCAGCTTGTGAATGGTGTCTTGATTTCTAAATAATAATTATAATGAAATCACATTTGTGTGCGTTTGAGCTAGGGCTGCTGGCATTTCGCACGCAAAAAAAAAAAATTGAGTACCCCGTCACGACAGCTGTTGGCCGCAGCACCCCCGCGCTTCAACCATATTTAGACGCCATCATGCTTTAAATGAAATGAACAGACGACTGCCCTGGAGAGAGAGAGAGAGAGAAATAGATGAAAAGGGAAAAAGGGAAAAGCAGGGAGGTTAACCTGGTACAGTAACCGGTTTGCTACCCTGCACAGGGGTGGGGGAAATATTGGTTGTAAAGAGGACAGAGAGAGAGATAAAATGAAAACGCAAACACACACACACACAAACACACACACACGCACACGCACACACACACACACACACACACACACACACGCACACACACACACACACACACACACACACACACACACACACACACACACACACACACGCACGCACATGGACGCAGACGCACGACGTGCAAATCAAAGACGTTCAGAAAGGCCACTTGAACGCAGGAAGCGCAGTAGCGTTTTCACAGCTTTCTTCTGAGATGTTGGGTCGGGTCGATGGCGCAGGATTCGTTCTTGTGAAAGAGTTTGTTCGTCCAGTTTATCAAGTGAGTTGCGAAGCGACTGTCTCTGTAAACAGTACTGTGGGCACTCACACAGAACGTGGTGAATAGTTTCATCACTGCCGCAGTGGTCACATGCTGCGGTGTCGGCCATCCTATACGGAACGCGTACGCGTGCGTAAGTACAACACCTAACCATAATCTACATAAAGGGTAGCGTCAAGTCGGCGTAGTCCTGGAGGAATTCGGAGGCTCAGTGTTGGATCCAGAGAATATAACCGTGCGTGCTTGAAGTGCGGCTCGTTCCACTGTGACGTGGTGCATTGGCGCGCAAGCACGCGGAGCTTCCATGCAGCGTCAGTCCTAGAGAGTGGTATTGATATATGTCTGTTTTCTCTGTGGGCTGAACGGGCAGCTCGATCGGCCCGTTCATTGCCGATAATCCCACAGTGACTTGGGAGCCATTGAAACGATATTTCATGTCCTTTCTCAAGTAAGCGGCGTGCCTCTTCTGCAATTTCAAATACCAGTTGCTCGTTCGGGCCGCGGCGTAAAGGTGACAGAATTAGGAATTGCAGTGCCGCCTTTGAGTCACTGAAGGTTGCCCATATTTGTGTCCGTTCATCAGTAATGAAATTCAAAGCGACACGAAGCGCTGCGAGCTCTGCTGCTGTCGATGTCGTCAGATGAGAGGTCTTAAATTGGATTGTTGTGGCTTTCATAGGTATCGCGACGTCTGCGGTTGAGCTGTGCGGCATAACAGAGCCGTCGGTGTATACGCGCACTGAGCCTCGGTACTTCTCATATAGTAGGAGTAAAGCGAGCTGTTTAAGAGCCGGTGTCGACATGTCTGCTTTTTTACGGATGCCAGGTATCGCCAGACTGATGCTAGGCTGAGCCAGGCACCACGGAGGGATCGAAGGTCTCGTGGCGGGCGTAAAGCATGTTGTGAAATACTCGCGATACGCGGCAAGCGTTTGGCAAAAAGAGGTACGTGGTCTGTCTGCTGGTAAAGAAGCTAGGTGGTGGCGGGGAGTCCGAGCAAGATGTCTTAGAAGCGTCCTGAGTGTTTCAACTTCAATGTGGGTCTTGACGAGGTGGTCTCTGGCGATCGCTATAGAAGCCGCCGTCGATGCGCTAACAGGCAAGCCTAGGCAGATTCGGAGCGCTTGGGCCTGAACGCTTTGCAATATTCGCAGGCTTGTTTTGCTTGCGTTGGTTAATGCGGGCAAGCTGTACCGCAGGAATCCGAGAAAAATTACCCTGTACAGCAGTAACATAGCACTGGGTGACATTCCCCAAGTCTTCCCTGCGAAGAACTTCAGTAGATGACAAATGCCGATCAACCGCTTTTTGATGTACGATACATGATGGCTCCATGACAGATCCCTGTCCATTATGACACCCAGGAACTTGTATGATCGAATATGGGTACAGTTTGGCCATTGATCATTACGCCGTAATTACTCATAGGCTTGCGCGTAAAAACCACGAGGGCGCATTTCTCGGAAGAAATTTCCAAACCTCGATTGCGGAGGTACCGGGCAGTTTGAGCGGCAGCTCTTTGAATTCTCGCTCGCAACTGCAGGCAGGTGTTACGGCGGACATCCAAACGCAGAGATCATCCGCGTACATTGATAGCCTAACTGTTCTTGGCAGCTGCTCAGTGAGGGCAATTAGCGTAAGACTGAACAGCACAGGACTGAGTACGCCGCCCAGGGCGACGCCACGGTAGCTGTATTGTACAGAGGTTTGGCCGTCGTCTGTGCTCACAAAAAAGATCGCATTGAGACCAGCACTTGCTGCTTTTCTGGTAAGTCCGGTTGCGCCTAGCATTAATAATCACGAATCCGTGTGTGGTTCGTTTACGGCAAGCTCGTTCAATCAAACACCCGAGTTCTACGCAGCTTTTGGTTTGCATTGATGGCACACAAAGCAGCTCTTGCGCATTGCAGTTAACGCAACACATCTGTTCTCGATCAAAATGTACCGGCTCTAGCAAAAGGAGACGTTCTTTTTGTTTTTTTTGTTTTTTACTTTCGGGATATCACATACGGCTACCCTACCCATTTTGAGCATTATCTTCCGATCGCCCTAGCGTTCACCCCCAAGCACCCGTGTTTCACCGCTATGTGTAGTGCCTCACGCTCGCTTCTAATTACTTCCCTTGTCACGCTTTCTCCCAATGACGGGACGCCTTTTGGCATCCCGCACCTCTTTTTGATGCAGAGGCCGTGCTCCAATGAAGTCCACAATGAAACAGTTTCCAACAATAAAGGCTATAGGGTTACGATTCACATTAGCAACTCGCAAAGGATATGCATTTTAAGTGAAGAGGAAGTAATGCCTTCCGGATTATTCAACAACTGTCTTGTTCTCCTAATCAGTGGGCAATATTCAATGGTCACAAATTGTGTGTGCTTATTCAACTTGTATTTGCAATTCGAGAGACACACCCTTGATGCAGTGCCCGTTATCCTGGTCAGCCACGGCTGTTTCAGATTGTGTTTCACGGGTGAAAATCTAACCCCAGGATAACGATTGACGACAGGTTTGTTAATTTGAACGACTAGAGATTAAGGAGAGCGCGCAAGAAGTTGGCCCTCACTAATTTCGTTCTGAAAGCGTAGGTGAGTCAACGTTATGCAATGCGCAATGCACAGCGCCAGTGTAAGGAAGCGTAACTGCAATGGAACTTAGAGCGAATGTTTAAGCTTCATTCACGGCTTACCAGAAACTTCCTCATAGATCATAAGTGCTCACAAAGTAAACTTGTCTGTAAAATATCATATTCAACAACGAACGCTTACACACCATTACATGCCTTGTTGCAATCTTGACAACTGCCGAAGTGGTTTCCCCCTGCCACCGCACTGTCTGCTGTTGCTTGGATAACACAATTTGTAGAGCGAATTGTAGTGCCAACCTAAGGTGTACGGACCACAGCATGTTGTACATAGAAGGGAACGGCAGGGGGAAGAAGCTGAAAGAAAAAAAATGAAGATCATAATTATGCAAGAAGACCTCGTTTCTGAAAATGATTCTCCGAGGTATGCACCACTTTACGCTTAAAGAGAGTAATTAGAAATGAGAGGACATAAAGGCGGAAATCTACTGAGCCATGAAGATAATATTCAGTCACTTCTAAGACGAGGACGCCACCTCACGAAAGTTGCAGCACAATGGTCCTGACGTCTGAATCGTCAGGACATGGCCGCGTCGGGGTTGATGGATGACTTGCCAGAATGTTTGTAGAAACAAGTGATGCGCAAATATCTTCACTGCGGAAATCTTCAGCGGCAGTTTCCTCGCGTCCTTCTTTTGGTGCCGTGGTTGATGTTGGGGTTTTCTGATGAGAGATTGAAAACTGTCGCCATAATTTACGCCTTTTCTTAGGCGGGATATGCTGCATGTAGCGTGGGTATTCGCTAAAAACGCTAGGCACAGCATCTGCCTTTGAGGCGTCGCCGCTTAATTGTGGAACTAGAGAAATCAGAATCGACAAAGTGCAGACTGCAGACTAAACTGGTGTTAGAATTTTCATTCGTAACAAAATCCTTTCTTGATATAGCCTTCAGCCATGCCTTCTGATACGTCTCATTTCCCGGAAATTCATGAAAACTGATCCCAAGCTTCTTATTGCTATTCGACTTGCAGAAGGGTACGCAGCAATATGCCATATTCCTGAAATTGAAGAGAAGACACAGGACCTCACAGCATTTTTCTCTAACAACAAGAAAAAAATTGTCAGCACTGACAGAGTTTCAGTTATATAGCCGCAAGTAGTCTGCAACTTCTATTAATAAATCACTGCTATTGAATCAAACATTCATTCCCACTTCCACGCCAAAATTTCGTCTTCTTTACGCAGAACGCCAGCGACACAAGCACGCAAGATAAAAAACCGCGCAAACGCCGCAGCATGAGCGCGTTACAAAGAAATAAGGGCGAGCGCACGCTGGAGGGGAACGCTAACTGAGCCGACCAAACTCGGCATCAGCAATCGCCATGCTCTCTCCTCGCGATGTCGCTGCGCGATATCAAGTCTGGCGCGAAAGCCGCGCTCGCATAGCGCACAATGCTTCACACTCACTCACGAGGCTTCCCCAGTTTCCCTTTCCAACTACCTCCCGTCGCGCCGCAGGAGACAGGGAGGAGGTTGCAGGCGGTCGCCACACGTCTAGACCATGGTCTACATTGAAAGTCGCCGGTTCTGCGACGACCACGGACTGGTTACAGGCGCGTTTTGTTCATTTGTGATCGATTGATTTATTTGGATGCGGTCGACAGCATAGTAAATGAACACGATACTGATATTGCCATTGTGCTACCAAAACGTAAGCAAAATCCGGATGACGAAAAAAGGAGGCGATGACAACTCAGGCGCTTTCACGGTGAACGACGTGTGGAGTAAATGAAGGTCGGCTGATCGAAGCCTTCAACAATATTCCGGCAAAATTACCTATCTTCTTACTTCAGAGACAGCACCAGGGCACTCAGTTATGTAGAGCGTAGCCGTGCTTCGGTTGATCAACACATAAATATCCGTACACGATCAAATAGTAAAACGATGTGTCACGATAGGGGGGGCAATATGAATCAACGACGAAAATTAGCACAGTTTTCACCCATACACGTCTTCAAAAAGGAAGAATGCTAGAACGCCCCCTGTATATTTCTCAAATCAAGGTATTTCGCACCGAGACAAAACGGACCGTAATTAAAAAAAAGTAACACTACCACAGACG
Source organism: Rhipicephalus appendiculatus (assembly GCA_030522465.1). Lineage (NCBI taxonomy): Eukaryota > Metazoa > Arthropoda > Arachnida > Ixodida > Ixodidae > Rhipicephalus > Rhipicephalus appendiculatus. The sequence continues at coordinate 15,801 of JALIZH010022762.1, forward strand.
AATTGATAGCTCCTTAGAATAATTTATATCAGGAAAATTCAGTAGTTGCCCTTGCTTTTCTCCGTAAATTGGACCAAAATAAATGCAGTAACAGAAAAAAAAAAATACGTGCCTTCAGTGCATCCAGAAGATCCGGGTGGCAATGCTTGCTCGTACGCAGAAAAAAAAAACATGCACACGCTGTAATCCCGCGCGCTCTGCTTTCTGCCGCGGTCTCCGCTGCCGCGCACTCACTTGGAATCCTAGAGTTCCTGTATATGCTACCTTTAGGTAGCAGAGTTGCGCATCTGTTTTCCAAACGCCGCTAGCAACCATGCCCTGCGGAGGAGCTGATGCACAGGCTGCGCCCGGAAAACATGGCTGCGCCGCCGAAAGCGGTTGCCGTCCACCTAGAATCTATCAAGTCACCGTCGTGCGCTCTGTACCTCGTTAGCTACGAACTGGTGCTTTTATTTACTTTAAATTCATGTCCTTAAGCTTCGACAGCAAAGTATTTGCGTCGACTCGGCACCGTTTTCGAAAAACATGCTGAAATAATCGATGCTGTAGGCTTAGCGAGTGGCGTTGGGTGCTCCCGAAAGCTCAGAGGACATATATTACGTGTTTGTCAATTGTTCTTCATCCTCCATAGCTGGCGCCACTTGACGTGGCGGCAGCGGCGGCGCATGTTTTCGGCATTTTCGTCTCTACGATACGCCTTTTCGTTACCGGATAGACTAAAAAAACGCTTTTGTACTCCCATGGCACAGTCCCGAAAGCAGGTGTTTCTTTCATCACCGGCCGTTGACACGCCAAGCACGTCGACTGGCGATCGGCGACAGGCTTAAGCAAGTCGCCTGCAAAAACAGAGTGCGGCTTCGCCGCATAGCTATGGTTGCTAGCGAGGCAAGATGGCGGACCTATGCGCAACTCTGCTCCCGTAGGGAGCATATACAGTAGTTCTATGGAATCCCAAGTGAGTGCACCATCTCGCGGTAGCCGGGCGCGCGACGCGATGTACGTTTTTTTGCTGGGGAGCACGGCGATTGGGACGGCCGGAGAGAAACCCGCCGCGCGCCCGCCATCTCGGAGGCCATGCTTGTACAGATAAAAATAACTGTGGCGCCATCAGTCTGCCGGGATCACAACTAAAATAAGCGTTTTCTTCACCCTCCCGAACAACTCCCGATAAAGCCCCCTGAAACTTCGTAAAGTACCGACATATGTGGGGAAAACCGCGCCTCGTCTCTTTTTCTCCCTCCTCCGACCTCTCCGAGGCTGATGCCGCGTCGGCATTGGCCAGATGCCGTGACGTGGCAGCGCCCGCGGCGTTCGTTTGTTTACCGTCGCTCTCGAATACCACCTTTGCTCTCGAAGCGCGGGGCTCGCTGGTGTACGGATCATGTGTTTTACGGATACGCACTTGTCCATCCGTGCGCGTTGTGCTGTGAAATACTTTTCACCCAAGACTGACGTCACTGTTGCGCCTTCTGATGCTAGAACAACTCCAGTGACGGCCAAAAGCTCTTCATAATACCGTCCGTTAAGCGCAACGAGCTGCTTCAAAAGACGTGGTTGCATAGAATAGGAAGTGAGAGTTCAGGCCCACATTTGCGACTAGAGTTTGCGAGGTACGTTGCGAGTCGCTCACTATGAGTATGCGTGGAAGTTCGCGTAATTCGATGCCCGTTCTAACGACATGCATGTCACAGTTAATTGTGCGGAACGTCGCCATCTCTGCGGGGTCAGTTTTTTTGTCAACAATACATGGTTACGTTTTCGGCTCGACGTGATGCGCCGACAAGTTTGAGTTCGCGGTATTGGTTTATGCACTTAGCAGGCACGTGGACGCACGATCGACAGTGTGATTGCGAAACTTCAGAGATTCCGCGCTGCTGTTTTGAGTAAACAAAACTGGAGTGCGAAAACTCATTAAGATTTGTACTCTGCGTTGGTTTTTGTTGCGTGCTCGTATATTTCAGAGCAAATTGCGTTCTCTAGCTCTCTTACGTTGACGGATCAGCCGGGAGACTTGTAATACGAGGGTAGCTATGCAAAGCGCGCATGACCGACCGAGTCGTTGGGTGCATTCATCGGTACGCCCCGTATACGTGCCATTTCGCGCGACGGTTTACGTGCTATTTCGTGTGAAGGTTTATATCCACGAGTGGAGCTCTCGCGAAGGAATCGCTTACGGTGGCACGCTTGTTCATTCATTCGCTTGCTCGTTTTTTCAGCGATATAGTTCGTATGTAAGACACGTCAACAAGGCGCACTTGCAAATTATGGTTGGTGCGTCTAAACACTTAACGAAACAACCACAGCTGTTGGAAGGCATCAAATATAAATGATGTACGCCTTCTGGCGCATTATTAAGGCGAAAGCCCTAGATGCCTCATCAAACGCTGAAATTGACCGTCGGCGACGTCACCGTGCCGCGTCGACAGCGTCAATGCGAGCTGTTGCTTCCACTTACAGTCATTGTGAATGCTGTCTGCACATATTGTATACCCTATGCGGCACTACACAGAGATGTCGCGGGCCAACGTTACACTCGTATGGATAATTTTAGGATGAGTTAGACGGCTGGCACGAATGCTCTCAGCGCGCTGCCTGGCAAGATTCCGTGAAAGGGCGTTCGCTACGCAGGAGCAAGGCAGGTGGCGACACGTTCGAAAAGAGAGTGCGAAGGAGAGGAGACAGAGGAGAAACGAGAGCGGAGGAGGAAAGTGTCGCTACTTTACGAAGTTTCAGGGGTTTTAACTCCCGACTCTCTACAACCCTCTCTCTGATGGGACCAACATCCTCGCTGGGACCAACGTCCTCGCTGGCGGGATGCCCGCGATGCCCGCTTTCTGCCGCCTTGCTGGCGCCGCCGGCTTCGAAATCCGTTGGAAGGTTTCGTGTCGGGCGTTCGCGAAGTGTGCACTGGCCATCTCCGTTCGTCCATTTCATGGTGCTCGCTCGCTTTGTGCTTTTGCGCCGCGATGCTTTACGACTCGCGCTGTTCGAGTATCGTGCTCCTTTGCTCAAATACTTCGAGAACAAATCGCCGAAGATGGTGCCGGCCCTCAAAAGAACGAGAGGTGAGCGTATCCTTTGAGACGTAATTTTCATTGTCTAAATTTGAATTCACGTCCATAACGATTAGCATTTTTTTTTTTTTTTTGCCGCGGGGACACACGTAATGTTTTAAAAAATGAGTGACTTGGAAGGCGCACGATGCTGCGTTTACGTCGCTGTACGAACAGTGGACATAAAGCACATATGCGGCGTAAATATAGTTACAAGTTTACAACTTTCATAAAGCCGCTTGCTTAACTGTGCGCTATCCATTTGTGTCCGGCTAATCACTCGTCATGGCTTATAACCGCGTTTCTGAGGCTCTAGGTAGATATATGAAAAGTTGTACTGCTCTGAGACGAAGAAACAAGTTCGCTTTTCCACGAGTTGACAGCGCTTGTTATCTCATTAAAACTTGTCACTTTTCTTCAGGATGGAAGCGTTCTTGAACTATTCAGGAAGGCCATAGCTGATCGGTGCGCCCAGAGGAATGCTGAAGAATTCCAGAATCGGCGCATTTCAAGTACAGATGGCATGAATCCTTCCATGTCATATGTTCATTTCCTCGTGTCATTTATATCGCTATGGTTTTAATGAAAATCAACGTTTTTGGAAATGTAGTCAATAAAGTCCGACCAACGTTAGTTATATGTGGAGTTCATTTTGACATTTTAATCTTTACATTATTATTCTTTTTTAGGTACTTCAACTGATTTCACTGTTTTTACTATGCGGTCAATGTTCACGTTTGTTTGTTATAGCAATGATGTCATACAAGCCCAATTTTCTGCAATGTCGTGCCCATGGGTATTCTGCGCTTTTGTCAGTATAAAAATTGTCTTTTTTTAATATGTGTCCAAGTGTTGTGTTCTGTTCTTTATATCACTGTTCTGCAAGTTCTTAACCTTGCTGGGAACTTTCATGTCGTTCAGTGATCATGAACCTGTGTATGTTAATCTCCTGTTAATGTGTTAATCGCTTCTGTTACTCTCCCGAGCTTGTATTCGCAATGCCCATAGACTGTCGCGCCCCTAGCGGAATTTAGGAGCGTCCTCTCATGGATGATCAGGAGACGACACCATGGCAGCCCTACGCAGTCGCGCACTTGTTCGGCTGTGTTAGCAGGAAACAAACACTACGAGTTTGCATGTTTCCTGCTTCAGTGAACAAACCGGGCCCTACGTGACACGATAAATCTCACTCGTTCTTGCGAGACGCGAAGTTTCGTGAAAATACGTGCTAATTAACTCGCGCGTTCAACGATGACCCACATCGTACAAATATCAGCTTCGCGAGGCTTTGTATAGCCACGTAGGTTAGTTAAACGCTGTCGTCTGACCTTCTTAGTTGAAACTCACCTTGTTTTACTTGCATATAGCATTCGCCAGTGCTCTTGTAGTGCATGAATTTATAACATTGTAGGCGGGGAAGTCGCGCGAGCTAGCAATATACAACTGAGTAATCTCAAATTGGCCAGCGCTGCGCCGCTTGTTTTTGTACGTTTGTTGATAGATGGCAGCACTCTGCAAGCGATTTGTTTGTAGACCGGTGTGAGAGCAAGAAGTTCTGCCGTTCTGAGCACCCTGATAACGTTGTGACGAGGACTAATGGAAGTCGATCGGCGGAGGAAATTCTTCAGATTGCTTTCAGCAATGATGTTAAGAGGAACCACCTTGGCGACGAGGATTTTACACTGGACGGAGAAGGCTGTGAAAGCGCAGAGTGTGACAGCGACGATGAAAGATCAGCTGCTAACTCACGAGGAGCGAGTTGCACTTCACGTCCCCTCGCGCGCTAATGTTTTTTCACGCTCGTAAGTCACTTTGATTGTATTCAATGTATAGTATCCTTCAGCGAGATCAAAATAAAAACATAGTTTTTTCTTGCACATTGCACGTAGCGCAATTATTTTGGATATTATCGAGCGCCGCATTCCGCCAAAACACTCGAATTCGGAACAGGGAAGCGAAATGTTTAGAGCGATGAAACGTGCAGTCACGGCCACAATCCACGCCTATCGGCTCACTTCTCCTGCACTTCACCGGTACCTTCCGATCGGCATAGTTGTTCGACGCATTTTCGCAACGACGAATTCTTCGACATTGCGAAAAGCATACGTGCGTGTTCTTTTCGATATTCATGTTTCGATCGTGCTGATCGATCGTGCTGATCGAACCTGCGGCATCCGAGTGCAGTGAATTGCGCACGGCTTGAGTCTGAGCATGGCTGTGACACAAGCGCTACTAAATAGGATGTTAAATGCTTGTGTTCCGTTGAAGAAGCAACTCCGCGTTCCTGACTGCGCAAATAATGACGACGGCGTATGTTTGCAAAGCATCGCCACGTTAAACATTCGGTCCCGTGCAGCAGCGATGACGCTACTCGCTAGCGGCCTACCACTGCGGCAAATCCGTCAGGCAGGCTCGGTACACAGTATCTCGGAGTGCCGTTCAGGTCATACGTCAATTCTAGTTCATGAAGTTTTCTGCAGCACGCACAGGATTTCGCACAGCATCGCTTATGCACGGTAATGGAGCTGAAATATAACCTTTCACACCGCGGCAAATAATTAGGTGGCGAGCTTCCATGGTTTGAGAAAGCATTTCTTTCTCATATCCATTTCAGTGCAGCTCATGGCTTCATCCGGTGAAAGTGGCACGGGTCGTACGTACGCACGTCCTATCTGTTCCTATGCTAACAAACGGATTGACCCTCCATCGGGCGCCATCTTGAATCGTACAGCGCGCCACCTATAGTTCGTGGGCATTGCGAATCGCTCCACATTTGATGAAAATGTTGATTTTGGGAAACGACGACAATAAAACGAGGTCAAAGACATATTGTGTTTTGAGTGGAACTTCGTCAGCGCGAAGCAGCTTCGAAGCGTCAACGTCGAGCAGCGGATCCTGAGCTTCGAGCACGTGAAGCAGCGTTGGTTCGTGAACATCGAGCAGCAGAACCTGAGGTTCGGGACCGTGAAGTTCAACGTAAACCTACGAAGCGAGCGGCGGAACCCGACCTTCGAGAACGGGAAGCCGCGTGTAAACGTGAATAACGAGAGGCTGCTCCCGATGCTGCACGCGACCGCGAGAGCGCCGCGAATGCGGCGGCGCGAGCCGAGCAGCACACGCAGCCCGACGCTCGCTTCAAACGTGACTTCCTGGACCGGAGCTTCGGACACAGTTGCAAGGTGTGTGACAGGCTGGTTCGACAACAACCTCACACGCATTGGAAACATCCAGAACGAAACTCATCGGACCAAAGCGTTGTCAGTTCTTTGCAACGAGTTCGATGCCAGCAACGACTGCAAAAGCAAGACTGACTACAACGACTACGTTGTGTGTGCATCGTGTAAAGACTTCTTTGATCGCGGGTCGAGTCCCTGCGATGAGCGTGAGTTACGGCTACCACTACCCACCTCGACCGGACCATCTACCCGAGTTGAACACAGTGGAAGAACGGCTCATCGCTCCTCGACTCCCGTTCATGAGCATACGACCCTTGACGCATGGCAACGGACAGTACGGAATTAAAGGCCAGGTCGTGAACGTTCCCATCGAAGTTCCAACGCTCGTTCAGTGCCTGCCTCGCAAGGCTCCCGACGACGCCACGATCGACGTTTACATCAAGAGAAGACTGGTGAGCAAGGTGTCGTACAAGCGCGGTCTGGTCAAGCGCAGCAACATCCACGCTTGGCTGAAACAACCTTAATAATACCGTTAATAACGATCCGCGATGCTCCCGCATCACCCCATGGTTCCCCTCGGGAAGATGATGTAATTTTTTTCCTACACTATTCAGAGGTTTGTTGAGATTCTTCCAATGCAACATCCCAGAACTAGCAAACGCACAACACAGGCTGGCAAATTTGTACACACACGCGCACACACACACACATACATATTATGTGTGTGCGTGTGTACAAAAATTGTCTGAATATCTGCATTTTGTTTTCACTTGCTACATTTTTATCTTGGTGTTGCACACAAATATATCATGTTATGAATACATAGATAAGTGTAACTTCTCTTTACTTGGTTTTGCAGTTCATTCGAAAGTGATCCTTAAATACTATTTTTTCTACGTGGTGCCTCTATGTTATCTGTGCATGCGGCAAATGTTTCCGAACAATGTGCTCACAGACCACTGCAATGTACTATCGCGCTCAGTATGAGCTACATCACGCGAGCGCGTGGCCCAGCGCTCTGCAAGGCTGTAAAGTGGCGCCAATCGTGCCATATTTTTCGAGTTATTGGGAGAGAGTGTGGCTATTCCTGTAAGTGTGCATCACTCCCTATTGCTTGCTTTCACTCGTTTTGCCATTTATTTAGCTTTACTGAAGAAAAAATCGAAGTCTGTGGGTCAAGCCACGGCGGCCGTTATCATTTTTGACGCTGACATCACGACACGGCAAAACGAGGGCGAGCGTGAAAGCAAGGCGAGGCGATGCACACTCAAAGAAACGGCTAAACGCTCCCCTGATAACTCCAAGTTATTTCACGATAGGCGCCACGGTGCAACCTTACGGTGCTCTTGGCCACGCGCTCCCACGATGTAGCTCATAGTGAGCGCGATAGTACGCATGATATAAAGAGACGCAAATGCCCCGTGGTGCAAAAATGAGTCACATCATGCTTTTAGCTTACATATTACAAAATAACAGCTTGGTGGTCATCGATTTGCACCTACTAGCATACATGGCTTACAAATCCTATGTAAGGAGGGCTTGAATTAAGCTATCAGGGCGCCACATCCGAAATCGCATTGGATTAGTTGAACCATGAACAGGAAGTAAACATTTTATTTATTAGATGTGAAGCATCTTATGGCGGAGCTTAATCCGGTGTGCGGCGTGACATCCGTTACTGCGCATGCGCAAACCCTTTAAAAAAAAAAATAAAAAACCTTCTTTCCCCCTCTCTCCTGTAGGCACCCCCTCCCGCGGCAACCACACCCTCACTGCGCATGCGCCTCCCCTCCTCTCTCTCCCCTCCTACGCTCTCCCCTCTGGGCATCCCTGCCCGCGGCGTCCACACTCCCACTGCTCATGCGCGTCCCCTCCTCTCTCTCCTTCCTACGCTTCCCCCTCTCTCCTCTAGGCATCCCTGCCCGCGGCTTCCACACTCCCCACTGCGCATGCGCGTCCCCTCCTCTCTCTCTCCTTCCTACGCTCCCCCCTCTCCCGCCTCGCGACGCCGACGCAGGCAGCGTCTGCTAGCGAGTTTCTTGGTTGAAAAAACCGACTGCTCGCGCTGCACAACCGTTCACTGGTCATTCCGTATATATGGCAATGGATTTCGACCTGCAAGGTGGTGCCGGTGGGAGATTTCTCCTGTGCGTTGTTGAACAATAAAAATTCGCAGCGTGCGCGTTAACTAAAAAGCGGACTGCGGGTCTCTGTGTCCAGTCGGAGTCTTCTGTCTCTCATTGCCCATTAGCAGCGATTGACATGTTCCAGTAGGAAACACCGCTCCATCACTGCGTGCTTTGCGCCTCCCCAGTTTTCTCTCCTGCGCAACGCTGCGATGAGCGCCAGCGTCAACGCCGCCGCCAGTGTAAGCGTTAGCGCCCTGCTGCTTCACATCTCCACATGGTTCCCTTTAGCGGGAGATGGTGTAATTTTTATTTCAAGGCACTTTAACGGGGGGCACCACAGAGAAATCACAGAAAAAAAGACATAAGAGCCAAAAATGCTTACAGTAAAGCGTTTGAATAACACTGTTACACATATGGGGAAATATGCACATAGTTCAAACACATAAACAAATCGATGGATATGCTACAAAAACTCTGCTTGTTGCTAAACTTAAGAGAAATACGGCAAAAGGGCTATCAATTACACATAACACTGTCTTACAAAACACACCACTCGAATATGCTGTTTTCTGCTAGGAATAAGCGAAGAGAAAAAATCCCCGCAGGAGCGTCTGCGCAAGCAGGCGTTTGGTGTGTGGCGGCACGGACCCGAGCTAACGGGGGGGGGGGGGGGTTTCGACCCCTCCCACGTCTCGTCGTGCGTGGCATTGCCGTGTGCGGGGAAAAGGGGGATCCTGGGGGTTGACCCGATGCCGGGTGTTTGGACCTTTAAGGCCCCCCGGCATAGGCAACACACCCCTTTGGCCCTGGCTTCACGGAGACGGCACCCCTGAGCTGACCCACCCAGGGGAAATCGGCAGTCGCCTTTTTCCTGTCTCTCTCTTCCCACTTCTTCGTCTTTTCTCTAACTCCAAATCTTTCCTGTCCTCTCCTATCTTCCGTTTACTTCAACTTTTCCCGGCGGCATCGGTAAAGCTTGTGTGTGTGCCCTCTCTTGGGCACATTATATTTGGTTATGGTGGCTGTGCACAGCTGGCGTTGGCATGCCTTATATAAATCCTAAGTGCTGTCGCGTCCCCATGTTGGGCTCCATGGTGGGCGGCTGGCATGGCCGCCGAATGTATACATAATTTAGGGCCTCTCTTTCATTCCCCAAACCGCTTTTAGATGCGAAGCATCTTATGCTCGGAGCTATGTCCGTCCCTCGTCTGTCCCGCGTCCCGCGTCCGGCCACGTTCATGAAGTAGGGAAGCACCCATTATGCGAACCAGAACACTGTAGTAATATGAAGGCCGTCAACCACTACAACAGTCATCAGAGTCATGGCCACGAGCACAGAATGGCTGCTTTGCAATGGCTAGGCAGGTGGTGTCTGTCGCCCAGGTTGACCCCATTCCTTGATCTTGCTTGCATGTGTTTGGAGGGGGGCTTAGTACGTCCCTCCTTACCGCGTCCCACACCACCACCGCGCATGCGCGTCCCCTCCCCTTCTCTCTTCTCCTACGCTCACGAGCTCTACTCTACGGAGCGGCCCTCGCGTCCGGCGTCCTCCACAGCGCATGCGCGTCCCCTCCCCCCTCTCTCTCCCTCCTACGCTCACCCCCTTTCTCTACTCTAGGAATCTTCTACTCTACGGAGCGGCGTCTCACAGCGCATGCGTGCCCCCTCCCCCTCTCTCTCCTCTCCTACGGTTCCCCCTGTTCTCTCCTCTAGGAATCCTCGACGGATCAGCGCGCACGACAGGTGATGCGACAGCTGCATACTCCGCTGGGGGCGCCATGGTAGTTCCGCGGTATGAAAATGCCGTAGCGCATGCGCCTCATTCTCTCTCCTGGGCAGCGCCGCGATGAGCGCCTGGGCCGCTACCGCGAAACGGGAGCGGCGACGTTTTTCCCGCTCAAGCCAACCATTCCCGCTGCTTCGCATCCACACATGGTTCCCTTTAGCGGGAGATGGGGATGTTTTTTTTAAAATATGAATCACTGTTCGCGTTTTTAAATGATGTAAATAGTTTTCACGTCATATGTCCAGGGCATCCGTAGCACGACCTCTGAAAAGAGGTTGTTGCTGCGGTAAATACTTTACAGAAAGCACCTGCCTCCCTGCCTTTGGCCTCAAAAGCCTTGAGGAGGCATTCATGCTATTTTCCGATCGCTCACTTTTAGATACCATGGTCATTTGTAATTCATTACACACCCATAGATCACATCACGTATCACTGCCATGATTTTATGTTCTTTACACAGCTTTTACGCTTCTATATAGCGCGTGATTTTAGGCCCCTATACAGCCATAATACACCGTCATTGCAAACCATCGGTCATCACCTACACCACATAAAATGACACGGCGCTCTTTGCCCACTCATGGCCCTTGCGCGAAAAAGCCCTATTAATCCATCAATCAAGGAAGGGAATATTAAGGGTACAAAGTATGCATGTATGTTTAATAGAGATTTTAGCATCAGCTGCCACGGCAGTGAGCCTTCCGCAGACATAAAATAGTCTGCTATTTCATCTCTCATTGTCATGGCACTTGAAGTTTGGCGGGTGGTGGCTGATTTTGCCTGAGTACCAGTTTGGATTACACTATGGCGCCACTCTCCATCACGCATTGTGTCCCCGCATTGCATATCACCATAATCGTCAGGGCAATACGCAGTGTCTCGTCAAAACATTGTGCAGGCACACTGCAGCCTTGATCATGTCGGTGACTAGGTCTTGCTCGATTTACACTTTGCCAAGGAAAGCCCACCACGTGACACTAAAATTCCAAAAGCATTTTCTACGCATCGGCGTGTCCTGAAGAGACGGTAGTTAAAGACCTCTTTAGGAGCTTGCTCCGTATGCTCGCGCCTTGTCCGGCGGCGACGGCGGCGGCGTGTACACTTCTCCGCGCGCCGGCTTTCTGGTGCTTTCAAGAATTCTCACTAGATGGCGGCGCCACTCCAGGCGACGCACACCACGCTCGGCACGTGCGCTTCCTTTCTCTTCGCCGGGAGCTCACGCAGTGAACACTCTTCGCTACCGCACGGCCGCATGAACACCGCAGAAGCCAAGGCCGCAGCACGGCGGGCTCCCAACGTGGCAGCAGCTCGGGCTCGCCGCGCGACCGCCGCATGTAATGTATATATAACAACGTTTTCACGTCTATATATGATGGTAGCAGATGTGTACGGAGGATTCGCGGGTTACCCGATCATCTCCGAGGAAGCTGCTCTTAACATAATTCACTTTGTGGATATGGCGGTGATCTTTTCTATCGTCTAGTCGTCTGCACGGATAGGGCCGCATCAGGTTGGTGCGCAGCGGAAATGCTGTGTCACCAATCAAGCAAAGTGGCAACTTCGTTGGAGATGTAGAAGGCTACCCCAACCCTTTCTTTTGAAGCCTTTTCTCAAGATTAGTGCCTTCGAAAACTGCACCTTGAGGGAATCGCCCTTGAGCTCCGATCTCCACAGTGATAAACCTGTAGCTGGCATCTACTACAGGGAGCATAAGGATTGAGTAAAATCTCTTATAGTTAAAATTGTCAGATCCACTGCTGGCAGGGCATTTGATGGCGAAGTGCTTCCCATGAATACTACCGACAGTATTAGGAAAGTTCCACTTCTCATTGTTTTTTTTATTATTCGAAAGACTGCCCTTTGGCATAACAAACGTGCATAACACGAGAGGCTCATCACACATAAACGAAAAAGTTGAACTCGTGCATAAAGTTCAACAAGGATCGGTGAAATGGTCCTCTTATCCACCCTTGTAAGTCCGGAGGGCGCCCGGGACGGTGACCGGTTGCTCTGAGATGACGAAGGCGTGCTTGCTCTAGGCCCGGACACGACCAGAACAAGTGTGTCACGTCTACTGCAGTTATAGGAGCGTCACAAAAAGGGCATGTAGTTCCATACGCTGCGCGGTAGTGTTACGGCCAGTGGGCTGTCACTGCCAGCGTAAGAGCAACCGCAACTCGAAGTCTCCGAAGCGCCACCTCCTCTAAGCGAGTAAGCCCACCAGGGAGGTCAGAACCACACTGGTATGAGTGCTCGTGTGGTGCGCCGGAGACATTCCTTTTGGCCTAGCAGTTTTCCGCAGTTATCTTCGGGGAATTGCGGCAACGGGTAAATTATGGCAGGTGACCGACTGGCAGAATTCGCCTCTAGCTGACCAGACACTGCCGCTCGTGGAATCCATTCGATGCGTATCGTTGTGCCGATGTTTCTTCCCAGCTGATAAATGACATCTGAAAGCGCCGTCGATCGGGCCACGCGACTGATGTCGCGTATTGCTTCCGTAGAATCGGTGCGAAGAACAAGCTTGAGTAGCGCTCCGCTTCAACAAAACGCCTCAACGCGTTAAGGCCGTCCCGTATAGCGGTGAGTTCAACTAAGTATGCCGGTGGCTACAACGTTACTAGAATAAACTCAGTTTCAAAGCTCCCGTATCTCCGCCAGCGGAGGAGAGTGCTCCGAACGGCGGTCGCGAGAACTAGCGGCGCTGCAGTCAACTCTTGCGCTACTCTCGGCGCATCGTCTGCTACGGCGGCGTACCGCGGCGGTCCGCCGTGCAGTTGCTCGCGGCGGCTTTCTAGTTGAACGATTATCAAACTTAAACTTTTACCTGATTAAACTTTTTACATGCTTCCAGTCGGCATTCTCGCGTCGCATTTGAGGACTGCTCATGTGGATACGCATACGTTCACCTCCATGCATTGGCCCGGATACGTTGCTCATTCGTTGGCTAGGAATCGATGTCCGGCCTATATTTGAGCTGTCTACATTGCGTTTAACCTCTATGTACGGGAGGTTCTAAGCGAATGAGCATTTTCAGCGTAGTTTTTATGACGACCGCTACCATTTTAACCACAGCGGTCTTACCTGGACGAAAAAAATCCACGCATCTCCGCGAAGTGAGTCATGACGAGGGGGGCGAAGCTGCGAGTATCGTATCGGTGAGTAACCGCACGTTACCCGAGCGTTGCCCCATATAAATTGAGTGACATGAAATGTATATAAAAATGCAAATTTATTTCGCCTTCCAGTCGTCTTAGGCAATTCAAGGAGGATTTAGAAAATTGCTAGAGTGGAGGATATGCCTCGAAAGTGAAGCCAAGAACCCGCCACCTTACCGGTGGCAAGATACCATTTTAATATGGGTAATTTGTTGGGAAATATTGTGCTCGACGTGTGCCTTTGTGTTACAGGTTTCCTTGAGAAGCCTAATACATATAGGAACATTTTAGTAGAGATCGACCCATCAATACTCTTCTCGATCACGTTATTTTCGCCGGGAACAGCGATATCTTACCTTATAATTAGCCTGTGTCTACGTTGAAGTCTATTGTAAAACCTTTTTTTTCTGTCTAACATATGTTTCGTCTATAGCAACGGTTCTATGCCGTGACCACAATGGAAGACAAGGCTAGGTCCTAAGGAGCTTCGCCCCTAAAACGACCCAGAACGTTCGTAAAAGTCTTTGTATGTGCAAAGAAGTTGACTTACTGGGAATAAAAAACGTTCTAGAAAAACAGTACTCATGTTTTCTACTATTAGCAAAAAGACGTTCACGAAAAAAACAGTACCTGTGCTTTACACTGTTTACCCGACAAGTCTTCGCGACGGCTAACATTCGATAGCAGAGTGCAAAATTTTAGAGCAACTTCACCTTCTTTCTGGCATTTGCCACTTTTTCAGAAAGCTGTAGATCCTGATTGATTGCATCGCAAAAAAAGAACATTTTCATCACAATGTAAAACATCACTACTCTAGCCATCACGGCCTCATGATCAGCGGTGCAGCTCAAAGGAGGCAGTAGCAACCACTCCAACTTCCCACGCGCTATACAAAAGAGGTCACAAACTATGAGGTTTTCGTCAAAGGCCTCTAGATAGTTTTCTTAATGGTTTTTAAATGTAGAATGAAGGCCTCGCGATGGACGACGTAGGCAAACTTTTTGGAAACCCCTCATCCGAGTGAGTGCTTTTTCGTTCGGTTTGGGCGCGGGTGCGCACTCCTCAGGGGTACTTGTGAGGGATGGTACACTGTTAAAAAAAAAAGCCGTAACCATACGGTAAAACAAGGCGTTAACTCTTGATGCCAGACTGTTTCCCATTACGGCATAGGACACTAATGAAGCCGTAGTTGCTTACAAACATTACCGATGCCGTAGCTCAGGGGAACTACTTTTGAAAGCGTAGTGTTTCTCAACGTTATGAATCCCGTAACGCAAGTCAATAGCTTTAAAGCCGTACCTCTTTATCAACATTAGCAACGCCGTACCACAATTATCTGCTGTTGAAGCCGTAGTGCCTGATAACATTAGCAACGCCGTACCACAACTATCTGCTACTGAAGCAGTAGCGCCTCATAGCATTGCTAGTACCGTATCACAAGCAAAAACATTTAAAGCCATTGTTATGTACTGATCTTGTCCATACCGTACGATGGGTATATAGTTACATCACTTAACGTGCGATTATATTTCCTACCGTACTTGGCACATGCAGGATCTAACATGAGAACCGTGGTGCTTGCGACGAAAGTATTTAATTTGTATCGTTCCCGTCTGATAACAGCAGATTCAATGAATAATCAAAGTACCAGAAAGTGATCCAATATAAATAGATGGGAGGGAAGAAGGCCACATACACCAGCGACTGAAATGGACTCTCATAATTGCGTCTCTTTTCATTCTGTCTCATGCAGCATTCATTTGTATTAGTAGGCCTCTATGCTGTTTTGCGAACTAGTGCTGTAGTTATGTGTTTGGTGGTTTGACTAAAGCGGAACTTGTATAGTCGAGAGCCCACAAAAAAGAAAATATTGGTTAGAATGATCAAATATAATAATTATTCAACTGTCTGGCTCCCATATGGTGAGCTTTCTCGTTCTCCTTCAAACACCTTCAAATGTTCCGCACTAAGTTAAATTGATATTTGAATAAGGTTGCATGAATATTCAGGATAGTGTTTTTACAGAAAAAGAAAACACAGAAAAAGTCAGTTGAAAGTTGTATTGTATTTCAATATAAATACAGTGAACATTTGTGGATTGCACATATCTTGCGGAAGAACAAATTGAGCTCACTGTTCCTTGTAAGTCATTACCTCAAGTCAGCCGAACGAGACAATATAGACTCACAGAGCCCTATTTTTTTCATGTCACTCTCCAAGCAAGCGGAATGGGCTCTTCTGTGTCGCTTAGGTTTTGCCTTCTGTGGTTCTCTTGTGATGTGCCAACAAGGTACCTGGAATAAACATGAGGCAGCCATGTCACAGATGCACTGAAAAACAGCAATGCTAAGAACCATCACGGTTGCACTTAACATGTAACGCAAGGTGTATTCCACATAATCAGGGGTTTTTGAAAGGGGTCCTGAGAAATAGTGGCAAGGCCACTGCGCCTGTGTGAGGCCTAAAAAGCATTAAGGTGGTCATTGGGCAAGGTATTTCTCGAATTAAGCAAGAGCCCCACAGGCAAAAGCTCACCAAACAAATGTGGTGCCACCCATTGAAAAAACGGCTTTTGTCCAAGACCAAACTCCCCCGATTTATGAACTGACAAAGTTCTTAATGAATAAATGGTGGCATAGGCTATCGCTTTCTCCCATCTCATGCATACAACAAAGGTCAGTCAGAAAATAGCCCATGTTTTAGACTCGGTAGCCAATTTGAGTGCTCGTAGGCACTTCGTAACTCGGATTGCCTCAGGTGATGCTGGCAAGTAATGTCGTTTCACAATACTGATGGTGATTGTCAATGAATTAATTACCATAACAACCTTGGAATAAAAAATCCAGCAGATCCCTGCACTATGAGAATCGATTTAATGCGAAGCAGCCAGGCGAGTAGCTGCCTACACTGCCCTATTTTATCATTTCATTATTTATTTATTTTTTATTTGAGCCTAGTGTTGGAAGCTGGATCAGTGTCTTACTGTAAATTGAGTGGTGTGCAGATTGTGAGCTTACAGGCTTGTTGGGTGCACTGGCACATAAGGACAGCTTATGGTTAGGGCGCTGTGTCCTGAGATAAATCCGCATAAATCCGATAAACACTCGCCGGTAAAATTTTTGACAATTCGGATTTATCCGATAAGCTCCAATTTATAACAGCATTTTCAATGTTTGAAGGGCATTTTCAAGCTGACAATCACCAATAGAAAGGAGAGCACCTGCATCAGCGGCAGCAACCTCGTAAAGTATGCTTGCGTCTACACAAGCTTTAAGGTTGCAATACAGACAAACGTAGGTGTTTTGTATTGAAGTGTTTGTTTGTATATATATGTATTTGCACGTTTAGACCTTCTAGACATGTAAAATACATTTACTATGTTCACATGTTTTTTGTGTTCAGATCTAATTTTATTTAAGATTTCGGTGTATTGAGAATAGTAATAAACATAGGTCCTTTCTTTTACATCAAGATGAGGGAGGCTGGTTGAAAAAGCTGAGAAGCAGCTTGACTAGCTTCTGCTGCCCCCGAAAGTACACTGGCGGGTTTGCTGCAGTGCAGTGCACATCAACAGCCTTGTTCAGTGTAACTGAACAGGAA
>JALIZH010022763.1:0-57910 GCA_030522465.1 Rhipicephalus appendiculatus
AATTGTCTGAAGGGCTAGTTTCTTTGTCAGAAGTAACCTGATGAAATCAACCGACTACGAACTGAAAAAAAATTCGACCGGTCCCACTCATTCTGGACGTCGATGTCATTCGAAGCAGCAGGCGAGTAGTGGAATATCCCATATTTTATTTTTATAGCTTTCAGCCAAGCGTTGTAAGGTGGACCAACATCTTTGTGCACTTTGAGTAGTTATGGGCCTATCGTGGGCAGACCCCTACCGAGGAACTTTTTGAGGACGGAGAGGGGGGGGGGACGCTCGCAGAAGTCCTTAGGTATTTAAGGAAAACACCTATTTTGAGGAAGCAACAATTTCCCCCCTGGCTTTGGGATCGATCAAGGGTTTACAGGGCACATCAGCTACTCTGGAGCCATACCGCGGCGACGTCATATCAGCGACGTCATATCTTATAGTACGACGTAACATTGGTATTCACTTTAAAGCACAGGTGTCTGTTTTATTTAATTGAACTGCGTGCTAGCGTGTGATGGTATGCATACCATGAGAAGCAGCTTTCGCCAATTCTTCCTCCGGGTTGAGAAATGATTGACCATAGCTTGCCGAGTGAAATGAGTTAGTATGTAACATTACATCACTATAAAAGCCGATAGTGAACACGGCGAACCACAGCTGACGTCACGCGATATGGCTCCATTATAGGGCTTTTTCGTAAACACTTTCAAGCACTGGCGTAGCTCTGTGATGGCATATTTGACTGCCAAGCAGAACGCCACGGTTCAATTCCGGCTCTAACCATGCTTTTCATGCTTTCCGTCCCTCCAATTTTTCCCCTCACCGACAACGCTGCCGACACCTGCCCGGCATTTTCTGAGACACAAGCTCCATAACACGATCGCGTAATGATTTTCGAAAGTCAATTGTCCCCGTTCCTGGGTTGATAGAAACCGTGAATCACCTATGGCTCATATCCACCATCATTCGGCCGTGGTATACGGGTATGTGCCACACGTGACTGAAGGAACGGGTTTCACAATGTACGCGACAAGTACCTCATGCTATTCATGCAATGAACTGTGCCCTCCCATGCCCTCCCATACAAGCTTTGGTGTGTGTCAGTTAAGGAGACGGCCACGGGAGCGTCCAGACGAAGGCGGCTAGTAGGTAGGTAGGTAGGTAGGTAGGTAGGTAGGTAGGTAGGTAGGTAGGTAGGTAGGTAGGTAGATAGATAGATAGATAGATAGATAGATAGATAGATAGATAGATAGATAGATAGATAGATAGATAGATAGATAGATAGATAGATAGATAGATAGATAGATAGATAGATAGATAGATAGATAGATAGATAGATAGATAGATAGATAGATAGATAGATAGATAGATAGATAGATAGATAGATAGATAGATAGATAGATAGATAGATAGATAGATAGATAGATAGATAGATAGATAGATAGATAGATAGATAGATAGATAGATAGATAGATAGATAGATAGATAGATAGATAGATAGATAGATAGATAGATAGATAGATAGATAGATAGATAGATAGATAGATAGATAGATAGATAGATAGATAGATAGATAGATAGATAGATAGATAGATAGATAGATAGATAGATAGATAGATAGATAGATAGATAGATAGATAGATAGATAGATAGATAGATAGATAGATAGATAGATAGATAGATAGATAGATAGATAGATAGATAGATAGATAGATAGATAGATAGATAGATAGATAGATAGATAGATAGATAGATAGATAGATAGATAGATAGATAGATAGATAGATAGATAGATAGATAGATAGATAGATAGATAGATAGATAGATAGATAGATAGATAGATAGATAGATAGATATGGTCGAAGTGCCTTTGGTTCGCTAAGAAATGCTTCGCATTTAAAAAAAATCGGCCGCCATATCGCCCTGCGAGAGTGAATGTCCAGCGAAGCTGCATCAGACACCACACATGCTGACGGTAGGGGGGAACGGGATATGTTGTATTATCACTTCAGAGTAAAGAAAGTGATAATCGCATTGTGGTCGCTTCGGTAGACCGCGATTGGTTGCGCACCATTTTCAGCAAGACCTTTTGTCAAATATTGTATTCGCGGTGTTCTGCTGGTGTCTTTAATTTTCGTGTTCTACTCATGGCACTCTTAGAATGAGCCGAATAGTTTGCTATACGGGTCTGCCTTTTATAAATGAAAGCGGGAAACACACGCGCGGAGAAGCAATTGTCGTTTCACGTCATTCGAAGCCCTCGTGTGAAGCACAAAGAAGCTGCAAGGTAATTTTTACCGCGAACGCGTGAGAGGGTGTTCTCATTGTTCATGGGCTCCTTATAATCTAGCATGCAATATTAATGCTTTTTTTATGGTTTTATTTATTGAAACAAATACTGAGTTTTATGCTGTAAGCCTGGTTGTAAACAAAATTATGCGGTTTACTTTCAATTGCTATAAAGCCCGTATTTTCTCACACAACGAGAAATATTTGTGGCACTGCACTTTCTTGATTAGCTTCAAAGCATCAGGTCATCGATCGCAACACGACAGAAACGAGAGCAATCCTTGGGCTTGACTTGGAAAAGGCTTTCAACAACATCCTACACTCCTATGTCTTGGGAATGATCTCGAGCCTTGGTCTGGACAAGAACTTTTATGACTACACGAGATCCTTCTTGGCGGGCAGAAAAGCCATCCTCAAAGTGAGAGACATCGCGTCAGATTCGGTTAGGCTCGGTTCACGAGGTCAGTCGTATCCCCCGACCCTCTTTAACCTCGCCATGATCGGTGGTCTATGGCATTAATCACACGATATATGCAGATGATATCACCATATGGTGCACAGGTGGCAGCGAAGGACACTTGGAGGCTGCGCTTCAAGATGCCATCGAGGTCACAGAAGACTACCTGAGACCAACCGGACTCCGAAGCTCGCCGCGGAAATCAGAGCTGCTACTGTACAGCCCCAAGCGCAGGGGCCCCAAACCGACAGGTTGGAGGCCTGTACAGGACATCGACATTACTCTAGGACAACTCAAGGTTGCATCATCTACAGGGTGGACATCCTCCGCGTTCTAGGTATGATGATTGAATCGAATGGCTCTAATAACCAGACTGTACTCAAGCTGTACTCAAGACTGTACTCAAGAGCGGGACAAGCTGAACACGTTGATAAGGAAAACTGTCAAGAGAGCCCTCGGGCATCCCATGTACACGAGCTCAGAGAGACTGGTCTACCTCGGGCCAGCTTTCCATACCATAGCTGAGTCACAAGAGAGGGTGCAGTTTGCCAGACTTTCTACCACCAGTGCCGGGAGATACATCGTCAGAGAGCTTGGAGTTCCCCCCGACGGAAATCGACACCAGATACTGCAGTATTACTCGAGAACAGAGAGAGCGCATTACCGTTGCACCCATACCTCGGAATGTCCACCCTGAGTACAATGCAGGCAGACGACGGTCTAGGGCTAAAGCACTCCAGGAAGATGCTCACGCACATGCCCGGAGTTGCTGTTTCGTCGATGCTGCACGGTACCCGAACGGAAAAGCATTCGTTGCAGTTAGCGTTGATCAAGATGGGAAAGTGACAATCTTCATGACGGTCCGGACCACGACGGCCCAGGTTGCCGAACAGGTCGCAAAAGCCTTGGCCCTGCTAGACGACGGGAGAACAACAATATACAACGACTCGAGATCGGCAGTCCGAGCATTCGCTAAGGGCACTGTCTCGGAATCAACTTTGCGGATTGTACGAGATAAGGAAATTCAGCAACACGCAATCGTCTGGTTCTCTGCTCACATGGGACAGTTCGAGGGTGCTCCGTCCAACCTCAACGAGTCGGTCCACAGAGCTGCGTGAGGATTCGTCGACCACGTAGCTATCGAATGGGGCGGCGATGAGGTTCCGGACAACAAAGATCCTCCAACCACGTACAATGAACTCACCAATAACTTTTATCTGAGGAGGCGAAAGTATCCGCCGCCACATAGTAAACTGAACAGGCCTCTGGCATACTCTTGCAGGTCGGGGCATATCCCAGTCCCGCACCCTTGCGCCAGATCTATCGAGAAATGCAGACGTCAGACACTTGCGTGCTTTGCTCAGACTTAGCCAGATTAGATCACATGCTCTTGCGGTGCCCTGCGTTACCGGTTGACGAAGACGTTACATCGTCCAAGTGGGATGCTGCGCTACGCAGTCCGGATTTGAAAACGCTACTATGGGCAGTCCAACGGGCCCACGATATGGCGGAGAGGCCAGGCCTATCTGTCCCGACATGGGAGCGGCCCGCTACGTGCCAGTTCACGCCCCGACGGACCTAAATAGAGCTTTTCCATACCATAGTGCACTTTCTCGCTCTTTGTTCACCTTATATCATCGTCCATTGATGCTCTCAAACCAAACACCGCGCCTGTTTTCTGTTTTCTGTTCTTGTTTTACTGCGTAATAGCAGG
The DNA here is from genome assembly GCA_030522465.1 of Rhipicephalus appendiculatus. Taxonomy (NCBI): domain Eukaryota; kingdom Metazoa; phylum Arthropoda; class Arachnida; order Ixodida; family Ixodidae; genus Rhipicephalus; species Rhipicephalus appendiculatus. The sequence goes on from JALIZH010022763.1 coordinate 4,452, forward strand.
AAGCCCTTCCGCAAAGCATTCGCGTTCGTATATGTGCTAAAATTATTCGTGTTCAAAAGCGACAGGTAAAAGAATGTAAAATAAAGCTAATAATTATGACTTATTGAAGTTTATATACTGTTTGCACGATATGCTTATAATATGTACAGCTGTAAGCTTTTGTTTACCCCGAGCAAGGAATATGGTTCCTCATGACACCGTAGGGACTCTTCAACTGCATTCGTGTAATTGGTTCTCAAGTAAGTCAGTTCCAAAGGTCATTGGTTCTAAAGCTCTTTAATTTCCGTCGTCTAACCATGGCAGTCTTAGAATGAACAGAATGAGTTACTAGACGGGTCTGCATTTTATATATGAGAGCTGGAAACACACGCGTGAAAAGGAAGCGCTGTTTGAAGTCATTCGAAGCACTCGTGTGAAGTGAGAAGCAGCTGCAGCCTAATCTTTATCGGGAACGCGTGCGAGGGTATTCCCATTGTTCACATCATCCAACATGTGTTTTTAGATGTGAAGCATCTTATGGCGAAGCTTAATCCGGTGGTGGTGGTGGTGGTGGTGGTGGTGTGCCGCGTGCCCACCCTTACTGCGCATGCGCAAACAGTTAAAGAAAAAATAAAAATAAAAAACCTCCTCTCCCCCTCCCTCTCCTCTAGGCATCCCTCCCCACGGCAACCAAACCCTCACTGCGCATGCGCCTCCCTTCCTCTCTCCCCTCTTACACTCCCCCCCTCTCTCCATCCCTGCCCGCGGCGTCTAACTCCCCCCTGCGCATGCGCGTCCCCCCCTCTCTCTCCTCTCCTACGCTCCCCCCCTCTCTCCTCTACGCATCCCTGCCCACGGCGTTCACACTCCCACTGCGCATGCGTGTCACCCCCTTTCTCTCCTCTCCTCCGCTTCCCCCTCTCTCGCCTCGCGACGCCGACGCAGGCAGCGTCTGCTAGCGAGTTTCTTGGTTGAAAAAACCGGCAGATCCCACGCACTGTGGGAATCGATGTGATGCGAAGCAGCCAGCAAGGAGCAAATCATGCTGTACATAATATGCATGTCATTATTTACATGTTAGGACCTGTCATTTGTGTTCGTCATACAGTCACGTCACGCAATACAAATTTTGGTGTATATCAAGCTAGCGAACTGGACGCAAGCGCACCATGAGCGTGGCATGTAAATGGCATTGTAGATGACATGCATGCCATGATTTTAATGTTACAACCTGCCACTTATGTCCGCTTAATTTTTTGCTTCGAATCGCAACGAGACGCGAGACCAATCTGCCTCCGTTTCGCATGCGTTCGTATTCTCGCGCTCTGCGTATCGTGCAGACGCCATCCACGTTCCAGCGTTTACATTGACGGACACCCTGTCAATTCCAAAGTGTGTTCCTCGAACGCCTGCGCCCACTGAGACAGGGTCGGTCAGAATGGAACGTGATGCGCGCGTCTTCCTCCTTGCATGATTAGAGACGCTGGTCACAGTGACGCTACGCAAGCAAAGCGCGAGCGCTGTAAAGTCCAACGCGACCAGCGTCCGTTTGCGCGCCCCGGCGCCCAAGTGGCACTTTGCCAGGGCACGGCTGGAGGGACGGACGGACGGGCGGACGTCGGACGTGAACATGAGACATTAAAGGCTTTCACCTTAAAATTTGTATGTCAAGCTGGCGAAACGGCCACAAGGGTGTCATGAGCGTGGCATGCAAGTCATGTTGCACATGACATGTCATGATTTGCATATTGCCACTTGTCATTTATCCTCGTCATACAATCACGTCACTGAACAGCAAATTTGGTGTATATCAAGTTAGCGAAACGGCCACGGGAGTACCATGAGTGTGGCATGCAAGTCATGTTGCACATGACATATCATGGTTTCCATATTACCGCTTGTCATTTATGCTCGTCATACAGTCACGTCCCTCAATACGAAGTTTGTTGTATATCATGCTAGCGAAACGGCCACGAGTGTGTCATGAACGTGGCATGCAAGTCATGTTGCACATGACATGTCATGACTTCCGTATTACCACTTGGCATTTATGTTCGTCATACAGTAACGTTACGCCATACCAAATTTGGTGTATATCAAGCTAGCGAAACGGCTGTCAGCGCGCCATGAGCGTGGTATGTAAATCATGTTGTATATGGCATGCAGGTCATGATTTTCATATTACCACCTGTCATTTATGCTCGTCGTACAGTCACGTCCCTCAATACCAAACTTGGTGTATTTCAAGCTAGCGAAACGGCCACGAGAGTGTCATGAGCGTGGCATGCAAGTCATGTTGCACATGACATGTCATGATTTTCATATTACCACTTGGCATTTATGTTCGTCATACAGTCGCGTCACGAAATACCAAATTTGGTGTATATCAAGCAAGCGAAACGGCCGTCAGCGCGCCATGAGCGTGGCATGTAAATCATGTTGTACATGACATGCACGTCATTATCTGCATATTACCACCTGTCATTTATGTTCGTCATACAGTCACGTCACTCAATCCCAAATTTGGTGTATATCAAGCTAACGAAACGGCCGCGAGCCGGCCATGAGCGTGGCATGTAAATCATACTTTTCATGACAAGTTAGTCATGATTTTCATGATATGACCAGCCATTTATGTTCGTCATACAGTCATGTTATGGCATACCAAATTTGGTATAAATCCCATTAACGATACGGCCAGGAGAGCACAAAGTCGTAGGCGGCTAGATACATAGATAGATAGATAGATACGCTCAAAGTCGCCGAAGTTCGCTAAGAAATGCTTCGCATTTAAAAACCGACTGCTCGCGCTGCACAACCGTTCACTGGCCATCCCGTATATATGGCAATGGATCTTGACCTCCAAGGTGGTGCCGGTGGAAGATTTCGCCTGTGCGTTGTTGAACAATAAAAATTCGCAGCGTGCGCGTTAACTAAAAGCCGGAGTGCGGGTCTCTGTGTCCAGTCGGAGTCTTCTGTCTCTCATTGCCCATTAGCAGCGATTGGCATGTTCCAGTAGGAAACACTGCTCCATCACTGCCTGCTTTGCGCCTCCCCAGTTTTCTCTCCTGCGCAACGCTGCGATGAGCGCCAGCGTCAACGCCGCCGCCAGTGTAAGCGTTAGCGCCCGCTGCTTCACATCTACGCATGGTTCCCTTTAGCGGGAGATGGTGTAATTTTCTTTTGATGCTTGTTTAATTATTTCCTTTATTTAAACAAATATTGAGCTCTATGTTGCACGCCTGATTGCAAAGGAAGGTATGCCGTTTGCCTTCAATTGTTAAAGGGCCCCTAAACCTCCAGAGCTCCAAATTTAGTTGTGGTGTTGCAGCTGTGCACGACTCTACAGCGAACGCGTTCGTCGGCTCGTCTGTACACCCCTGTGTCTGTGTCACGCCAAATGTGCCCGCAGTACCTACTCCAGAAGCTCGCCAACTTGTTTTCGCTCACTCACTGTTGGGCTTGTCACAGAATTTAAGGCTGTTATTAGCAATCCGCAGGCGGTGATAAAGTTTCCGAGCTGAATATCCCGAAGGCTGGTAGAAAAGTTAGCGGTGCAGCTTTCGCGAGACTTCGGATGCCTACACGTATTCATTTTCAGCCGAAAACTAAACTTCAAACTGGCTGTGGCACAAATGGATTACCGCACCGAAATCTCGGCTTACCCCAGAAAAGCTTTCGTGCTTACATAGTACGCACAGGTTTCGCAGCATGACACCATTCGTGAGCGATATATTTCGACAGGCAAATCCCCATTCCATGCTTATAACCGTTTTTCTACACAAGGTGGCCCTGTTGACTCAAGCCAGAATTTAAAAATAAGCCGACGAACTTTATAATGACGCGCTCACATGCAAGTTGCTGACCGCTGCAGGGAGTATGTCACAATCGTTTTGTGTTCTGTTTAATTGCTAAATTAGGCTAAAACAATTCACTAACTTTTGAAGCAATGAAGCTGGGCCAGAAATTCTGATTAGAAAGTTGTAGAACGGCTTGCAGGGCGTCCGAATAGACAGTTCCTGCCTTGTGACCATGAAATAAAAAAGGAAGACATGACATGCCCACTTGCAGGCCTCTGCGCCCCGTGATAGCAGTACCTCCTAACGTACTGCGTGCACACTATCATAACTTTTTGCCGGTGTGCTGCCGCTTAAAAGGCGACAGGGCCGCGACGATGTGGGTGGATATGCGATCACGCACGTTTTGCCTGCGGCAGCACACGAAATAACCGCTTCGTCTGCTTATCGCTGTCATGAACCGTCTTGAGAAAAACATACTGTTTGTATAGGGAAGCTTAGGGAGCACTACAATCACGGCGCGGAAGCGTGCATATTCTTGTATTTCGCGGGCATCTGTAGTTAGCAGAAAAACACTGATACCTAATAGATAGGTATGTCAAACACGACCTATCGCAGCAGCTTAGCCGAAGAACTTTTCAGTTTCCTGCCTCCTTTCTTCGTAGAATTGTGCCATTTTACGTAGCATTGGCGACCGATCTGACCGAATATATCCAGCCTACGTCACTGAACCTCTGGTGGGCAACGAGCGCCATCTGGCTGCGCTACAACGTGTTCCGTGTTCACGTGAGCTGCGCTACAGCGTTTATCTCGAGCTTTCTTTTGGTCGACGTCTTGTATTGTTCTTAGTTGTGTGCCACAAATCTAACGAATGGTGACTTGTAAAGCTGCCACATATGTGAGGCAGGCGGCGAGCGCAGTAGCTTGAATGCGCGTCGAGCTCTCGCTATCTGATCAGCGCCAAGAGCCACGTGCCTGCGGCTGTAACTTCCCCCTTGAAGGCCCAACCACATTCCCTACTTTGCGCTTATCGGTGATCGTTCTCAGATACTTTGTGTTTGTCCGCTTGCCTTTGCGGATTGTCACTGAATGGACTGTCGCTGTAAAGAGGAATAGTGTTGTGGCACCTGGAGAAGCATATCTGAACTGTCCACGCTCATCGCCTCTGATACGGAGCGCGCTGCGGGGCGCACTCGACTGAGCTGAACCCGCGGAGTGCGCTCGGCCACCAGAGACAGCTGGGTGTTGGATGAGTTGAGGAGGCAAAGCAGTAGTGAAAAAGAGCGCATAACTATAATCCCCTGTAGCTGCCTTGATACACGGGGCTGCGCTTATTTTGTAGAGCGAATTATTCGGTGACGCTATAGCCAAAACGCTGGCAAAGTTTCAAAAGCTATTTCAGGGTCCATTATATGAAATCCAGGTATGTGCTGATATAGCTAGGTCCAAATTTATAACATACGTGTTATCTACTGAGTAGCTGCACACGTATTTTAGGAAAATTATCTAGCTCTAAAAAACAAAAAGAGCCTTTGACTCTTTTTTTGTGTATTGACTTTAAACGCATGTCAACATTTTTAAATAGACACCGGCACTCTCTTAGGAGATCCTTATACTCTCGTCGGAGAGTCGTGGGACCCAATAGAGAGTTAACTTGACCCTTTAAAGATATACATACATATACGTGGCAAATCAGGGCTCTCCGAAGATTAAACACTCGTGGAGTAGGCTACATACGGCTGGAAGGACATATCCAGCCTCCATTTTCAGCGGTCACACTCATTTCCGTGACCTTACATTCACCGCGGTTGCTTAGCTATCTCCTATCACGCAGAAAAAGCGGGCTGATATTTCGCAACGCGATACGCTTTTGTTTGCATGCGTCAGTGAAATACAAGTTTCGTATATGAAACTATTCGCTCATGTTTAGCCATTTCTTGCGATAAGCCTTTCAAACGAAATGTCATAATAAAAGAAGATTCCACACGTTTGAAAGGCAATACGCTGCGCTTCTTCTGCGTTCATGCCAGAGCAGTAACCTGATGCGTAGCTTTATATATGAATTTCATTGCAGCGCACAAAATGAATAATGCGCTTATGAATTCGCTGTGGGCGACCTGGCCAAACCGTGCTGTCGGCAACACGGTAGCGACGCTATCACTATTCTGTTTATCATTGTCCATCTCACCTTTATATTTGCTGTTTGCGATGTAACATGGTTAGTTGTAATCAATTTATATCATGCGCTTGCTTTTCTCTTTCTTTTGTGTTATATTCTTTTGCAGTGTTTCAAATGTAACTGAAAGAAAGTGTCCATGAGTTATCTTTTTTGCGCTCCATAAAGATATGGGTCCATAATGATGATCATGTCTTATCATTATTTTTTGTAACCCTACATAACTAGTGTATCATTTTGAGATTGTGTACCACAATGTTTGTATTCTCTTTACACCCACTCCTGTAAAAATCCCTGACGGGATTGACATCCTTTCTAAATAAAATAAAAATTAAAAAACATAAACTTAGCGTAACAAATTCACTATTTGTGAAGCATGTGTTCCGTAAGCCTCAGTGACCTCAACAAACCGCTAAGTTTAATCTGGGCGGATAAGATCGTTCATTATCATCTACATACCGCTGACGCATTGCCTGTTGTTGATGTTGACCGGATACTCCGGCCTGCACTCGCAGCGTCGAGAGGTGTGGTTGCAGAACACATGGTGCAGAACGCTGCTGCAGGTCTGCTTGCACGGATCGCCGATGTAGAATCCAACACCTGTATTGACGAAAGGCACAGGAGTGACTTCACTATTACTTGGATGCAGGAAAGTGTGTATGGTATTAAGACGTGTCACGGCACGCGCGATAACATTCACCGAGATTTCTTTGGTTCTCGCTACAGTGGTTCTTGTAGTAGCGGTGCATATATATTAGGAACTTCTGAAAACGAAACTATATAGTATAGGTACACTGTAAGCGAAAATTAGACGAGATGGAGTTTCATCAACTGATCAGCCCCAAGAACACTTGCCCAAATCATCCGCTTCGTCATAGCGGACTGATTGCGGCAAATGCCGTCTTATATGCTCCCGTTGCTAAGTGACGGAGTATATATAGACATGACAGAGTACCTATATATAGACTTGCAACCACGGCCGATTATTGTTTTATATAGACGTGTAGGGCTCTTTGCCCCGCTGAACCGCTCAAGGCAGAGACAAGTTCAACTCGCGCCAGCCTCTTACCGCGAACACAACGAACTGGCTGTCCTGTGTTGATTCTCCCATCGAGCGGCCGTGCCCTCGCATACGAACGCAAGCCTCCGACAGGCTGCAGATACTTCGCTTCACCATGCCGAATTACGAACAGCGAAGATTAATTTAAATGGTAACAAAAGTAAGCTGTTGCGTTCGTCAGTGGTTGCTTCCAGAGTTGGACCGGCTAAAACTTCGAAGCGGTAATAAGTAGGCTTCGCTACATTGCTTGCACTGCCGCACCGACCACCGGCGAAGCAAAGATGTTTCACAGAAGGTAAAGATTGCAGAAATGAATAACAGTTTAAATTGTGCTTTTTGCTTCATGCCGCTACTGCTATTCAACTTTTAGCGCGAAGGCACGCTCCGATACCAGGCGGACTGAACCAACGTGTGGCCGCCGATGCAAAGCGAGCAACAGGAACCGCGTCTGCGAGCCGTCTCCTTCGTCGCAAGTGCATTGCTCCGTATGTCCTAGACTCGAGCAATTTCGTCACACGCGTGATGCACTATCAAAGCGGCGCGTTTGGCTACCTGTTTATTCTATCACCGTGGTCTACGATTAGGTCATTTTACAGACTCGCGCACAGTACTGCCAACGCAGATTCCGCCCATGCGACAGATTGCCCGCTGAGAATTGAAATTAAAAAGCGCTGAAATTTAGGCGGGTTTACAATAAAATATGGGCATGCTCCAAGGGTATCTAGAAGTCCACCATAAATTTACACGTACGTTGTGAATGTTCATTGCTTAATTACGCGGAAAATAATTGTACCACCGGAGCTACATGGGAGTCATGATACAATGCCTATATATACCCAGTGACCCGAGGGTGATAGCGCAGCGCGAGCGGCGAGTGGTGGTGAGTGCTAGTGTTGCAGTGCTTTGCGAACGTTGAGACCATGTTCATACGTGTGATGTATGTTGTGTGCTTCAACGCTAATTTAACTAAACATTTTGTGACACATGCTACAACAGCGAGAAGCGTTTTATCATTTTTTTTCGATGTATATAAAAATTTAATCCCCTACCTGAAAAATCTCCCCGACGGATGTAAACAGATGCTCCCACAAACTCCGTTCTTTAGGGGAGTAAATTTCTAACTCCGCCTAGAGGGAGTATATAAAAACCCCATCGGAGAGTGCGCTAGATGGCAAGTCATTTACTCCTATCTCGGCTTCGTTTTGCTTACAGTGTGACCGGAAATTCTCGCATTTTCTCATGGGACGTTCATGCATCTTGACTCGTGAAAAAGCTCAGTTGGCGCAAGAAAATTAGGGTGGCTGAATTCGGAAATGTTTTCGTTCGTACATGTCCATTCCCATTGGGTAGCCCACATCCCTATTGTAATATGCTAATAATACCAGTTTTGGCGTTTGCCTTTACGTGAATGCTATCCCTTACAAAAATTCTTATTGAAAAAACATAGAGAAGTTATTGAGCAATGTCAACAGATGACATTGAAAAAACATAACGGATCAATAGAAAAACCGTTGAGGAAGTTGTTGACCACCGTTGAAAATTGGCCCGCGACTTTCAATTGAAAAACCATAAATCAAATCAATATAATCAATATTGATTTATCGTTGAGAGGAAATGAACTGACAATTGCGAATACATTGCGAATCAATGAAAATACCGTTGAGGAGGCAGTTGTTGACCAGTATTGAAAATTGGCCCGCGACTTTCAATTGAAAGACCATAAAGCCAATCAATATAATCTATATTGATTTATCGTTGCGAGGAAATGAACTGACAATTGCGAATACATTGCGGATAAATGAAAATACCGTTGAGGCAGTTGTTGACCAGTATTGAAAATTGGCCCGCGACTTTCAATTGAAAAGCCATCAAGCAAATCAATATTGAGTTTTCGTTTAAAAAATGGTGAATGCCAAATTGACGTATTGTTGAGATGTTTTCACTTTCAACAGTGAAGGGTTATTGAAACATGGCTGAAACTACGAGCCTAACTGATATTATTCTTGCTTCGGGAGAATGGCCACCATAAATGCAAGCACATGTGTACAGCAAGCCTAACTCAATAACCTTGGGCCTGCAGTACAGAAGTGCCCACATTTACATTTGCCCATTCTTTCAAAGCAACAATAATCTCAATTAGGCAACATAGCTTCAGATTCGTGCCAGCGGGACTAAAACCTTTCAACATAATTAATGGTTACACTGCTTGTTTTCACACAGCGTAAGGTGCAGAAAAGATTATGTTAAAAGATTACTGAACTCTTTGTATTATATCTTCAAAGTCCATCGAAGCCAATACTAACACCAGTCTCCTCTACAAACAGATATTCATACAGAACATAATTTAGCACTGTACATGCCTCCCTCTACCCATTGAGGTAGTGTATGGAAGGTGCAAGCACCTGTGAGTTAACGACACCTTTCTTACACTCGAGGTTACAACACCAATGCACAGGCAAAGCAGCAACACATGAACATCGCCATGAACTTGTATTCTACTCAACTAGCATGTTTTAATGTATACTAGCCGAGTTTCGGTGAAACTTGGCAAAAAATACAAGAAAACACAATTTTCTAAGTAAAATATTTATTTTTTAGTAAGCAATTTTTGTTCAAATTTTTAAATATTTGCAGTTTGACATAGCAGAGTACTTCTCGCTACTGTGCAAACCGCATCCAATATGACAAAATAATTTGAACACTATAGAAAGCACCATTTGAATAAATAAAAATAAAATCTTAGGTGACTAGACGTGCCAGAAACTAAAAATTGCATAACGCTGCAGGCGGGGCACGCCACTATGGGATGAAATGTACAGGAGTGAACAGGATTCATACTGGTTTTGAAGTCCAAATTGAAGAATTTTCAAGGATTCCTATTGAAGATTTTTGGAGGACACAAAGAAGCATCCCAAATACCAATTTTCTGCTCTAACAAAGTTTCCAAAACAATATGGTCAGCTTTATGCATTCAAAGTACGAAACTTCGATTCAACCAATATAAACCTAGAGGCAGTGAAGCCAAGGAAGGTATAGGGGACATTATTTGTAGGTTTCCACTGTAGAGCAGTGAGTATGACACGAATGGAAAGGAATTAAAGTGGATGAAAAACCAACTTGCCGCTGGTAGGTACTAAATCTACAACCTTGGGAAATGCTTCCGATGCTCTACCTGATCACATCAGTTCCTAACGTGCGCAAAACTTCACGGCATTACGCAGCTACTAGGACATCTTTCATATTAGATAAGTCATTTTGTTCAGTTCCCACATTTCACTTTTTCAGTATTTAGGAAACTGTTGTTTTATGAAAGTGACGTACATACGACGCTTCTACTTTTCCGGATTACTGACCGGCTAAATAATGAAATGGCAATGACCAATTCAAATTTTTTCCCCATTTTCACAATTTCGTTGAATACATGTTTACAGTCATCACGCTTCTCCTGTTTTTGAAGTTTGATAGGGATTGAGTCAAATGTGAATTGGACTTCTGCCAGTAGAGCAAGCAACTTGGCAAATACCCTCTAGGTGTAAAGTCAAGGTCTTCATATACACAAAATAGGAATAGAAAGCATTACATTGTAGCCAATCACTAAGCCTGTGCAGCAATGCCTGCAGCTTTAGTCTGAAGTACTTGCTTTCTAGCACAGAGCATAAGCTCTTTTTTTTTTTCAAGTTTGCCTGCATAGGACAGTGGATGTTTGTTGAGCTAGAAGATCAATCACACGACCGAGACCTAGCCATAGAATGGGAGAAATCAGCACAAGCGCTGGAAGTGAAGTCGAGTCCTAAGAAGCCAAGTCAAGAGAAAGGGGGGAGAAGGCGAACCAGCAGCGGCGGAATTGAAATGAGCGATAGGTCAACCGATGATGCAAGCAGGGGAAACACAGTGGCAAAGACATCACTGAGCACGACATGTTCCCTCAGTTTGCTGGATGAATGTTTACCGACCATAGAAAGCAAGTAGTATAGTCAATATTAGATACCACATGCCAAGAAATTCCAAAGGTTTTTTAAGGAAAGAAACCAATTCCAGGTTTCTCAAGGGCCCTGAAAATGTACTCTCCAATTTCAAGGGTTTTCAATCGTTTAGAGGACCTGCATGCACTCAGTAAGGAGCAGATCACAATTTAATGTGGAATGTGTGCGCTATGAATACCACCAAAATACATGATTGCCTAAGCTTTATCAGGAGCTCACTTAATGTAACTGTGCATAAACATAAACATTACAATATTGCAACCCTTGACTAGTGAATGCAATTGGTGTTAAATTAGCATAATGTGATCCTTCATTTACTTGCACATTATAAAACCACAGTCATTCACTGTTAGTTGCACCATCCATCTTCGGCTGTTCGGGCGACTTCGGTTCCCTCGACAGAAGAGGTGCCAGGGTGTTCTTTACATTCGTCCCGGGCGATTTACGACAGATGAAGCCTGCGAAAGAAGGACAGGGCACTTATAACTAAAACTTCCACAAGAAAAATATAATATAGTATGCACAGGTCATAATGAAATTCTTTCATTAGTTCTGTGTGGGTGTAGCTGCAGTAAAGGCTGGGACCGAGCTTGTTGGTATCGTGATATTTTGAAAGCAGTGAGCACACGAAGACAAGGACCAAGAAAAAAATGACACACAGAGCACTACTTCCAACTAATATTGATTGCAACAAAGAAATATATCCAGCCAAAAAATGAACAAACACAGGAAACGGTGAAGGAGACAGGAAAGCAGCTAGACAACCAAACGTAGTCAAGCCGTTTTCCTGTCTTCTTCGCCGTTTCCTATGTTCGTTAATTTTTTGGCGAATTATATTTCCTTCATGCAATGCACCAACTAGCCCAACGACGAGTGTTATTAGAACATTTATTGCAACACAAGCACGCCATATATATGCAGTTTCTTTGCTCATCTCGTGGTACCACGCATGCTCAAGAACAAGACTCACATTGTTTCTTCGCTAAAGATTCATTGCCGTTTCTGTGCGCAGTTGATGCCTTTAATCTTTAGCGACAGCTGTGTTCTTGAGCACGCATGTTACCACGACATGAGCGAAGAAACTGCACATATGTATTGTCATAAATATTAGATGGAAGTAGTGCTCTGTGCGTCATTTTTTCACTCTCCTTGTCTTCGCGCACTCACTGCTTTTAAAATAACTGCAGTGTATCACCAGCATTGTGCATTCCTCAGTAAAGAATGCAAAAGAGGGCAAGAACAAAAAGTACGCTGTGCAAGAACTTTATGAACACCTTTAAAGCCAAAGGTGTGAACCATACTTTGCCATTTTAGCTGCAACATATTTTCCAGATATACATATAACAGAAATCAAAAGAGACAGGGCAGAGCTCTTGCCTTCAACTGGTGAAATTCATTCACAAATGCAAGTTATCCCCTATGGGCTAACAAATGCTCCAACAAGTGTGCTAGAAATGAACATGCAAGCAGGTCAGCAAAAACTTTCAGTGACGACAGAAGTCAGTCGGTAAGGTTCTTAGTAAAATATGCCACTTCTCGCCCTGCGGGTTCACAAATGATACAATTACATTTTTGAACCAGCCATGAAACTACAGCAATCTTCTTGCCAATCTGTCAAGTGAGCAGTCAGAGCCCACATGTCCAGTTAAAAACATGGGTTACATTTTTAATTTTAACAGTCCACCAATAGGATGCATTGCTCGGTGCTTTTACTTGCACATACAGTGGCTTCCTTGCACGTGTCATTGTTTAAATTTCGTCAGCTGAATCCTAGTGCTCTCTGGCAGTTGAGCTACCAAAAAGACTGAGCTGCCTCTGCCCTTCACTCTTCCCATTTCTGTTCAGCAAACTAGCCCAACTATTATTTAACTTTGCCTACTGAGTAACAATATGTTTAGTAAGAAAAGTTACAAAAACTACAAGGCATTTTGTTGGAGTCACGTGCTATGTGATGTCAACAGGCAGAAAAAAGAGTGTTCCACACTCGCCGTCATGGCTACTAGCGTCACTGATTGACGCTCCCATGTTTAATGCACATATATAGCCCATAAAGTGGACGGCGGATGGCCGCCACAGTAGCTCAGTTGGCAGAGCATCAGACGCATTATTCAAACGTTGCAGGTTCAGTCCCTGCCCGCGGCAAGTTATCCTTTGATCCACTTTTCTTTCTTCACATTAACATTACATTTACTACTAATAACATCCCCTATACTTTCCTTGGCATTATTGTCTGTTAGTTCTCATTAATGTTGTGTCTAACAAACAAAAGCAAACCCTTAAAAATTTACACTTCTTAAAGACTTCAAGGCATTTTAAATAATTTTGTCACTTTACCCAAGTGAAATGCGAATAGCAGTAGAAAATTCGTATTGTGCAGCATATTTTTATTGCTCCTAAATGAAATTCCACCACGTCATAAGGAATTAAGGGTAGCTTCATTTTATTTGTATTGTAAACACTAAAATGCTGGTAAGTGCATTTTGCATGTCATAATTACTGTTCATAAGCTTCTCTACAAAAAAAAATGTAATACCACTGCTGACAGCAAAGTGTGTTTTCAAGCTTAGGACATCATTTTACTTTGGTTTTAGTGCAGTTGTGCAAGCTGGTTACAATAAAGCCTGCAAAATAAACACAACAGCTATCAGGAATGTTATGTCTTAAAAATGGCATATCCACTGAGGGATATATTTGCGAGAATATTAATCTTTTTTTTTTAACTATAAACCCACACTTACTAACAAGCAGTCTACAACAGCCAAATGCTCCTTTAAAGTAAGAAATCACAAAAGAGTTGAACAGTTTCACAGTGGGATTCTAAGATACATGTCACGGTTTGTAAGAAGCAAAAGATAGCAGACACCAAAGGCCAACTCAGAGCTGATTGATTTAATCAGCATGTTGAAAAAATGTTATACATGTTTTCATCAACTAAGTAGCGAAGGTGATTGATGGTGTTTTATAAATGGCCAAGGTGCTTAGCGGCAAACAAGCACCAAACATCAAATGTAAATATAAGGGCACCACCAATCACACAAGTGGACACTGAATAACTCATCTAGCATACAATATAGTATTATCGCAGTGAAGGTTTTAATGGCAGACAGGACAATGTTAACCACCAAACTAAACATTAGCAGAACAATGTAAAAATGAATATGGAAGTTACTGGGCATTACAGTGCAAGGAGCGTGCATGCAAAGATTTGCTTCATAAAGACAGATTCACAATAAATGCAGAAATGAAGTATGGTGAAGATCTAGAGGCACACTGTATGCAAGTCTGGCGAGAAGATAGTCAGCATGTCATCAATAGACATGGCAGCAAGAGTATCATTACTCAACGATAAGACACTTGATGTGTCCCTTGTTTCCTTTCCCCTGTGAAAATTACTTTTTGAAACTGGAATATGTGGCAGGGTTTTTACTAATAACCTCCAATCGGTAGTCAGCACTCTGTCCGTGCTCCACCAGTCTTGCTCTTCATTAATTTTTTGTGCTGTTTCACACATAAAGGTAAAGAATAATACTTGGATGCCATAGTCCGCTGCCAGTTCATTTGTGCAACTTGGTTAGGGCAAATACAATGCCCAAGACGGCACCACTCCACTGCACAAGCATGCATACCTTACAACTTTTACCAAGGCTTTACTTCATCGTGAAACTCTGAAAATCACTTCAATTCTGCCGTGCATAGACGTTTGCTCAGTCAGACATCTTGCTATGGCGCAGTGCAGGTAGTTGACACTTCATTTCTGAATATTAGTCTTGATCCAAGGTGTCTCTTCTATAATCTTTTCAACTCAAAGCATCCAGTACATTGTACCACAAACATGTACTACACGGCCAAGTGGAACATGTATATGACGCGCACTTGCTATTACGTGTTTCCTGTCTTGGAGTTGCTCACAATATGGGTGGAATAAGTTTATCATTTGAAAAAAATCTTATCTGTCTATTTGCAGTGATGGAAACAAATGCGTACCATTTAATATGGCCTTGTCCAGACTTGCAGGAAGAATGCTCCCCTCTTTTACATCAAGTTGTCCACCACTTCAGTCCCTTGAACAGCCGTCTGTACTGGGAACATGCATAACAGATACCACAAAAAGTTCCATAAATTTGCGCACAAAAGAGGCCTCACAGTACACAAGTAGTAAATATTAAACACGATGGCTTGACATAAGCATATGTTTATATACCAATATTGTCCTCAAAAATGGGCCCAGTATGCATTAAGAACAAGTATTAGAGGAGTAATGGCTCACTGCAAACAATTGTAATAATGCATTAGGTGTTGAACTTTCCTGCCCTTGTGTAACAAAAAAGGATGAAATATACAGCTTGCCATATAGGTCAATTGAACACAAGAAAAATTCAGCAGCACCCCTTAACAAATGAATACATCTATGATAAATGTGCAATTTCTGTTCAATTTAATGAGCCCTTGATTCAACCCCCCTTTTGTTCTTTCATAGCGAGGACCTCGTGCCAGCAAGCTTGATGCCCTCAGGTAGCATTTGAGCGTGTATTGGTCAGCTACCAGTTCGCAAAGAGATCCTGGGCTACGCGATACCAGCATGGCTGTGAATGCTGGTGTGGCACTGCCGGGATTACACACACAGAGGTGCCCACTTGGTGGATGAGAGAGCGACTTTGTGGTAGCTAAAGCGATGGAGTATCAGATGCAATACTTTGTTGTAGGTTCAGGCCCTGGCAGCAGTATGTTGTGTTTTTGTCCCCTGATGATCTCCCCTATCACTCCCTTGGCTTCATCAGGTTGTGTCTAACAAAGAAAATAAGCCCTCGATTTATTCCCTTTCTTTTGTTTGTTCAATTTCTCAGTGCTTTAAGCACGCCAGAGCACAAATCGCATACCGCGTTCTCTGATAACTAGATAAACAAAAGCAGCATTGTTGCCAGTTTCATGGAATCCTACACCTTAGTACTGAATCGTGCAAATAACAGCCCCATTTAAATTCCTCCTTCTTTATCAAAGCACCAAGGAAAACAAAAACTGTACAGTACAACACAATCAAGTAGTGTTTCAATGCACCAGCACAGCCTAAACCATTTGGGATAAGAAGCTGTTGCAACAGTGCTACTTCACTGTTACAAGAATTTGTGTTTGAACAGAAAGAAAATATGAAATGACAAGATAAATGTCTGGCCCAATTTTTTTTTTCAAATACAGCAACAAGCAGAGCATGCACTTGCTTAATAAGCGTAACTTCAACTGACACTAACCATCAATAACTTGTTAACTACTTTTAATTACTGACTTGAGTGCAACTATACCGTTTTTTTTCAAATGTCGTCACGTCCTCGTCATGTGTAGTTCAGAGGCGCCACGTTGCCAGCACGCCGGGCGCTCCTAGCTCCGACATCACCCATAAAATTCGAAGTTGAACATCTCGGATTACATGCAACGTTCGTGATTTCAAAGAAAAAAGAAAGGTTGGCATGCCATAACCTGGCACGCACTATATCGGTCTAACATCAACCACTTCCCTCATGTCATTAATTAAAAAAGTGGAGAAACGATTAGCTGCGTCAATGTAACTTTGCTTGCGGCAAAGAATTTACGCCTCGACTTAAGAGTTCTTGTGCGAAAATTACAGGAGCCCGACTGTCGTACAACGTTTATAAAAAATCTGTCATGTCCAAAAAGAAAACACGCTACATGCACGCTGTGCGACTTCCCATTTAATCAGTTTACAGTTGTCTGTGTGCAGGGGCGTAGCCAGAAATTTTTTTTTCGGGGGGGAGGGGGGGGTGGGGGGGGGGGGGGGCTCCTTGAAATGGTAAGTTTTCGCTCTGTAAGTCATGGCGAAAAAAAATTTCGATGGGGGGCACGGGCCCGGTGTGCCACCCCCTGGCTACGCCACTGTATGTGTGGTACTTCCTGTTACTACTTGTATCTACAGCGCGATTCACACAAATGCACGGCTTCCAGTGGACTTCTTGTACACATCTAAGTGCTACGAGCAGCGACCTTGCGCAGCCAGATTATTATATTATCCAATGCACAATCGTGCTAATTATTTGCAAAAGCGACGCAGCACGGAAGACGGCAATGCAACCTGAGGCATGCTCTGAGCAGCGTAGCGTATGCATGACAGCATTGTGTTATTCTATCTGCGTCCCCGTCCACCTTTGCACGTTAGTTCATTATACCCATGCTTATTGAACTATAACGTCAAGTGCATGTGGAACTAGTACGTTTAGAAGCAGACCCACTTTTACGGCGACAAGGCATTGTACAAGCCGCTTCAGGCGACGATCTCGCACTGTACACAACCAAGGAATAACGGCTCAGCAACACAAGGCTTGCATGACAAGAGCACAGAATCGCTAATGGAAAGTGCATTCGTCGGCTTGTTTACAGCTGCAATCAACGCATACGGCAACACACACGGCCAAGCACAGAAAGCAAAGATGTTAGCGCAATGCATACTTCCGTATCAGGCCCTTTATCTTGCACAGCGGGGTAACTCGCCGCCCGAGCACTCTTCTCTGCATAAAAGTCGTCACGCACTAATGTAACTCAGTTACCCGATTTGACAACATTCTTGAACTCACCGAAGTGTGGTATCCGCTGGTGTGAGTCCTGTGAGTCTCGTCAAAAGGCGCGCTTGCGATCCCGTTCAGACAAAGCTGCTCCCGCTGCACGTCCGTTGTTTGGGCCCACGACGACGCATCACCGCCGTAGATTCCGTGTCAAACAACAACCCGAACCACCCGTACGCACCGACACGCAATGTAAGCAGTACTACGTGTCCATTCAACGACGATAACCACGCGTAATGTAAAAGTACGTACGCGAAGCAAACTTTGTTCGCAGCGAGAGCGTTCGAGTCCGGGCAAGCCTCGTGGCCTCGTCACCGCGCCGACTGCGCTTGCGCGCTCTCCGGTTTGAACTGATTGGCTCTCGCTCAGCGGGCGCGCGATTTGAACTGCGTTGGCCTGGCTTAGCCTGGCAGCGCTCTCCTCCGTCCTTCGGCTACACCTTTCTGTTATGGCTAGAGTACAGCTCTCCTACAGTGGCGTTATCGCAAACCGAAATGAGTTTTTTGGAGGCGGGGTAGACAGATGCCATGACAGATGCTCTTTGGCTTTTGTGTTTTGTTTTTTGTTATACCTTGTTGCTGCCTATCTACTGTTAAGACGTTAAAACTGTTTACCGATCGCTTTTTTTTTCTTTTTTTTTATCGTTTCTTCTTGCCTTCGCGCATGTTGGCAAGATTCGCACGTGGTGGCGATGGCGCAGTTCGTTTGGGTCACTTCATTTTGTTTTCTTTTTATGCTTCTTCTAATAAACCTTCTAGTTGCGAGTAAGCGTTGTGTCCACTTCGTCCTGTCCTTTGGGCTGCTTTAAATAGTATGGAACCATACCAACGACCCAGCTGTCGACCATGCTAGAGTCTATTCACGGCCTCTTAGATCGCGCCGACGTGCAATCTCGGAGGCCATGCCTTGTTCCCCCACTTCTTTCTCGCACGCGCACCTTTTGTACGATCGGGCGTCAGCAACCGCGTCAGCTCGGTTCTTAATACTACTACTGCGCTTTTGTTGTTTAAACATATGCAGAATCTGTACACGAGGGGTGCGTTTTAATTACTGCTAGCAGTAACAACTGTTGTCCTTACGGCTGGCTAAAAGTGTGCGTCCATGCGTGTGTAAAACAAAGGCACGTAGAAAACCCGCACCTTTTCACAACAAGTGTTCGCAGTACCAGTTAATACCTCTTCGTATTGAGCAACGAATAAATTTCACCATCAATTCCTCGCCCTTAGTCGCCCTAAGCGTGACGCATTGATGATGATTCAGCTGCAACTTCTTTCGTATTGATGTACTTTGTTAGCCTTAATTGATATATTTCAAGTGGCACACGTAAGGAAGTTCGTATACATACTATGAATTTCAAATCTCCCACTGAAACATTATTTAAAAGTACACCGCATGTCGTAGTAATAAAAGCAGGAGAAAACTTTTATAGAAGGGCAACAGCTAATCGAAAAAATATGGTTTAACAAACTTCGTTTCTGGGCAAGTTCGTTTACATTTGAATATAGCCAATATACTGAATAGTAACCGCAATAAAAATGCTGAATTCTTCTACTTATGTCTTGAAAAAAAAAAAAAAAAAAAAGCTGTTGTCCTGTGTTCAATGTGATTGTTGTTCCGCTTCGAAGTTGCGCTTTGCAGTTTTCCACGAAATACGTTGCCCTTGGCATCAGGGGCGTAGCCAGAAATTTTTTTCGGGTGGGGGGGGGGGGGGGGAGGGGGAGGGGGGCACCTGCCTGAAATGGTCATTTTTCGCTCTGCATGCCATGGCGAAAAAAAATTTCGGGGGGGGGCACGTGCCCGGTGTGCCACGCCCTGGCTACGCCACTGCTTGGCATTGAAGAAACAAAGGCGGAACGGGCACACAGTGCTTGCAAGGATTTTATTCTCTTTTGCGAGTTACTGTGTTCGTTTAGTATCCGATCTATAAATACAAGACAATATTTAGAAGTTTCCGATGGTTTTTTGTAGCATCTTTGCTCCCAGAGAAGTCAGTCAAAGAACCCGCGCATACACAAAAACTGTTCTCGGAGTGGTAAATAACGATGAAAGAGAACGACACGCACACCATCGGCGTACGTGACCGAAGAGGGAGGAGGGGGGGGGGGGGGGGGGCTGTTCAACACCCCCCAGAATTATTTACCGTTGCATCCGTATATAAACACACGCATAACAAGCCCCCCCCCCACCCCCCCCACCCCCCCCCCCCCCCAAAAAAAAAAAAAAAAAGCTTACGTCCCTGACGCACGCCATATAGAATTTTTGAGAATGTGCAAACCACGCCTGCACGCCCAACCTATCTTCATTTATCAGTCGTAGCGCGAGGTACAGGTTTCACAAGAAAGGGTCGGTCGAGAAGAGAGAACCACGAAGAATGTTTGTGAAAGAAACGTGGAGTTTCAAAGGTAATTGTGGGGGGGAAGTTCTGCAGGTCCGGTGCACATATAGTTCGAGGAATGAAAGGGCGCCCTTACAAAAATTGCCAGTATTATACTAGTTTGTGACCATTTTGGCCGCGGCACGGCCTTCGTCAGTACCAGAACTTTCACGAATGCTGGACCACCACCGAATTGTTCAACCAATGCGCGAGTGCATGCCTGCGTGCGTGCCTGCGTGTGCATGTGTGTGTGTTTGTTCGTGCTTGCATGCGTGTGCGTGTGTGTATCCTGGACGGATCTACAGTATCGAAATTTGTGAGATGGCACTGAGTGAAATAAATGGGGCTTACCAGAGGTTAATGGCGCGGGAACTACATTAAGTCGCACGATAGTTGCATCGGCAGTCAATAATTCCTGTTTGGTATTTCGACATAACTGCGTCAATGGCATTTTTATTGCAAACTACTCAACAGAAATATTGCTGACGAAATAGTTCCTCAATGGCATTTCGATAGAAATGAGTCAATGAAATTTTTATTGCAAAATGCTCAACAGAAATATTGTGGACGAAATATTTCCTCAATGGTATTTCCATACACTCTTATCACGGTAACGTTTAGGACAGCTTAGAACGGCATGTAACTTATAGTTTATAGGTTACATGGCTGTTACAACAATTTTATCTTTGTGTTTTCTTCATTTACCTCTCACATAAAGGTTACATTGACAGAAGCATGCCATTTTAAAAGCTAAAGCACCGCGATAGGCATTGTAACCTCTAGATTGTAACTTATAAAAGCGCAGTGACTCATCCGTCAGGGGACCTACACTTTGGAGTGGAAGTTTATTGGTCAATGTGTCAAATCGCGATCGTTCTTGTTCAAGGTTGGCTTTAGCAATTGAACAGTGGATAATGTATAAACAGAACGGGTATTAGGTAACAGCAGAAAAGAAAATAAGAGTAGCAGCGATATTATATTGCGGGATACTGTTGCAAGTGATGGTGGGGTATGAATTAAAACTGCAGTTCAATAAAGTGAGCCCACTTCACACATAATTAAAGAAGTGGCATAAAATCCGAAGAGACATGGGCACAACAACCGAAAAAAATTATAACGACGCGATCGAAGAATAATTCCGTCGAGCGAGAAAAATATGTTCCGAGACTCGCAATACAATTTATCCGAATTTTCTTGTTGTCCTTGTCTGTTTAGTTTTTTTTTTTTTGTCTCTTTTTCTCGCGAAAGTTAACTGGCCGTAATGTGCAGAAATGTCAGGTCACAGGATTGCACCACACACGCTTAACCGTCATCAATTTGCCAACACAGGAGAAAAAGATGCCGCTCAGTTCACAAAACAGCATGCGACGGCCGCTCCAGTGTGAGCGCATAGAGGGATATGTCAGCTCGCTGTGATGGCGTGACTCACAAATGTGGCGTCTTACTGGCGCCGTTTCAACCAGTTTCAACCGCATCGAAGGAGGGACGGCGTCATCTCTCTGAGGCTTTGCACAGCTTGAGGTGTATGCCGGGAAGGGCATTCGAATGAGAGGCGGTTGGTGTGGTGTTTGAAGTCGCGCTTGTGCTGCTCTTCGTTTCGTCGATTTAACCAGGTTTTACGCTCCTCGTTTTGATGACGTGCGTTGCCTAATGGTGTTTTGTACGTGAGTGACGCGTACCTGGTGACACAGTAAGCAAACACACTCGCAAACGCGCGATCCGCCGCAAATCAGCCACGAGGCAATGCGACGGGGACATGTTCAGTGCGCTGCGCGTCCGTTGCAACGAGCTGCATTGCCGATTCTTCGCCTGTCTGAGACTGTCAATTATCGAACGTGTTGCAGCCGTTGTTACGGTGGCCGAAGACAGCAGCCAATATGATCTACACGTAAGTAATGTTCTCTGTTCAGTGCATCATTTGCTTGTGTATGTGTGTTTATGTCACGTGCTTGCAAGAATTTACGCTCATGCTTACGCTACTGTAAGAGGTGGAGCATGTCAGAAAAATAACTGATGTCATGTTTTATGCAATGCATTGTTATTGGCACAATTCAGTTCGCGTTTGTCCTTCAGTTCAATTCAGTTCGCGTTTGACAAGGCGGGCGTTTGGGCGTATATTATCAAACATCCGACCAAGATCATTTGTTATCTTTCCAGTTTATCTAAGAAGCATGAAGGACAGAAGTTTAGCCCTTCTTGCTGTCATCGTGTTGGTACCCTGAAATTGCTCGATGAAGCCTGCAATCACGGTGTGAAATATTGTTGCCAGCATCAACAAAGTGCCCCATATCAGCGTTGCCCAGAAGATTTCTGAGTGCGCACTAACTTGCTCCTTTGGGTTTTTTGTCACGACTTGGTCGCAGGTAGATGATATCTGTGCGTGTGTATGTGTGTGTGTGGGGGGGGTGAGGGGGGGAAGTGAATGAGTGTTTTCGCGTGCGTGTGTGTGTATATAGGGTACGCATATGGGCTGGTTGGTTCATGATTTCCAGTATAAAACAGCGCTAAAAGACGGGACGAAGAAAGCATGCGCGAGCACACGAATAAGGTCCGAAAACAAGCTAGAGATAGTCAACTGTCTCTTCATTGTAATGATTGCGGTTGTGAGCCATCTTTTAAAGATTCAATTTTTCTGTCAAAGTACTATGATGAACGCGCGCGCCTCATCTCTGAAGCTTATCACATTTATAACGGCGGCGAGGCATGTGTTAGCCTACCGTCGATTTCCCTCCTTCCGAAGGAGATAACATTTCTGTCCAATTGAGTATTTTTGTTGCCTCTGCGCAGGCTGATCATCGATTTCTTTCTGTTGTTCTTGCGATTGTGGTGGAGCATATATATGCGGACTGGTTGAATAAAACACATTTGGTTGTTAGTCAGCGCCGTGGTTTGTGTCCTTTCTTCGTCCCGTCTTTTAGCGCTGTTTTATACTGGAAATGTGTGTATATGTGTGAGCGCGCGTTTGTGTGTGCGTGTGTGTGTGTGTATGTGCGTGTATGTGTGTGAGAGTGAGTGCGTCTGCGTGTGTGTGCATATGCGCGCGGGCATTCGTGTGTGTGTGTGTACGTGTGTGGATATGTCTGCGCGCGCGTTTGTGTTGGTGTGCGTGTGTGTGAGTGGATGAGTGTGTTTGCGTGATGTACCCGCGCGTTTGTGTGTGTGTGTGTGTGTGTGTGTGTGTGTGTGTGTGTGTGTGTGTGTGTGTGTGTGTGTGTGTGTGTGTGTGTGTGTGTGTGTGTGTGTGTGCGCGCGCGCGTGCGAGTGAGTTTTCGAGTGCGTGTTTGTGTGCATGTGTGCGGGTTCTTGTGCGTGTGTGTACATGAGTGGGTGAGTGTGTTTGTGTGAGCGTGTGTATGTGTGCGCGCGCGTGAGTGTGCGTGTTCAATAATTGCTTTGGTCGGCTCAATGTATCATCCCTACCAGACGGGCTTCCGTCAAACTTTTTCTGTGCGTTGATCTTGACTTGAAACATTAGCACAAATATATATCGTAGTCATCTTCGTTCCATAGTAGCACTCATACAGATCGCAATGTACGGGCGTTCAAAATTACGATGACTTGAATTCGTGCCCACGCTTCCGCTGCTGCAAGAGGTGGGTCGTGTCAGAAAAAATAAATTGTCAGTCTTTGACGCAAATAATTGTTATCGGCAGTACTTGCTCTGCGGCGCTCGACTATACGTCGAACTGCGTCGCTATCTAAAAGCGGCAGCTGCAAAGGATATGTTACGCAAAAAACAATACGCTGTGGCTTAACTATATTTCAGATAGCATGAATGCCAGCAATCGTGCAAAGTAGGAGTCCTAAGGGGGGACATGGTTGGTGTGGTTGGTATGTCTTTCGATGTTCTTGGTTCTGCGGCGATGTGAATCTGTTCTCTTACAATAAGGTAATTTTTTTTGTTGTTCTAGTTCTGTTCTATGGTGAAAGCAAGGGGCCATCGTGGTTAGAAAAGCTGAATCGGTATACATGTTATGTAACTGTCATAGCCAGAATGTTTGAAGCTACGTAAACAGCACAACTGTATTTTTTTTCTTTTTTTTTTTGCCATATTCATTGTCTGGCGTTGACACTGTTTACAGCATACATCCTTCCCAAGGCATGCTGCGAGGATCTCCAGACAGCTGGAAACTTCCCGACGCCGATATGATTACGTTCCGTGCAGCCCAGAATATGAACTGCCACGTGGAATATATTCCTTGAGGAAAACAATTAGGTACGAACATATTAAATCTCCACGTGAAATGCTAAGTATGGTCACTGAAAAACCTTGGTTCGTCGTGGTGGAGCAGTGGGTATGGTGCTGGGCTGCTGACCCGAAGGTCGCGGGTTCGATTCCGGCCGCAGCGGTCACATTTTCATGGCGGCGAAATGGTAGACGCCCGTGTACTCTGCGATATCAGTGCACGTTAAAGAACACCAGATGGTCAAAATTTCCGGAGCCCTCCACTACGGCGCCTCGCCTAATGAAATCGTGGTTTTGGGACGTGAAACTTCAGATACTATTACGAAAAATGTTGATTTTACAATTTCTGTTTCTAATCACCTGGTGCCGTGTTTCTGCGACGAAACTGTCTCTTACATTATAGTTTGCTGACTCTTGTGCTAAAGAGAAGCAAATCACATGTGGGATTAACGTACTGTTTCAGTTCAGAATTTTTGTTTTCGGATAAACGTATTGCACAGGATATTAGATTTTAGGAGCGCTTATATATTGATCAAGTGACACCCCCTTCTTTTTTTTTTTTTTTTTGGGGGGGGGGGGGGGGGGTTAGTATATGTCTTACATTGCATGTTATCAGCAGTTGTGCTCAATGTGGCAGTAACCGTTGCCATAGTGTAAAACAACTGTACTCTTCTTTTAGGATCCACTGTCCAGCGAGGAGATTGCGGAATCAGCAACTGATATATTGGCTGAAGAAACATGACTGTGCGTGCATCAAGAGGCTTTACTGCAGGTCCTGACCACCTGCTTCTGCAAAATTTCTGCTGACCACAGGTGAAAGCAAGGAGAAACGCTTTTGAATACCGGTGGCCTTCTATCAGCTAGGCAATCCCTGAACCAATATTGAAAAAGTAATCAATAAACTTATGTATATTGATGACTATCACGCAACTTTGATGCCTTTTGCTTTGAAGGTATGAAAGCAATAAAGTATGCATTCTTTTAGAATGGTTCGCGTTTTTTCTCCTACAACTCCTTATACACATCAATTTTTGTACAATGCGTGATTTGGTCTTCGTTTTAAATTTTTCTTTAACATTACCTTTCGTTTAGGTACATCGTCTTGTACGCCTTCACAAGCTATGTTCTACAGCACATGCTCAGGAAACTCGAACAATGCCCCTACATTGCAAAAGTTGTTATCACTATCAATTTCGTGTTTTGCACCCACGCAAAAAAAAAAACTGATATTTTTTTAAAAATGCAATTACGTGTGATATTGTGGGCAAAGGCTTCCCTTTTTCAAACTGTGCCAGAGATGCCTGTTGAACCATTAAAAAGCATATCACCTGAACAAAATAAATAAAGTGCATTTGGGTCACAGCAAAGGAGAAAGTAGGAGGAGTTGCACGTGTATTGTTATATATGCTGCACGTATGTGTTAATGGGTTGAGTGAGTTACTAGCATTACAGAAATGCGAACATTCCACGCACAGCCCAAGCGACAAAAGTAAAGGACTTCAAATCACCCCTCTTTTTGGCTGCCGTCTCGGTTTCATCGTCCTGCTTATGCGCAACGTGCCAGCAGGTATGGTATGCCGCACACATGAGTAAACTTAAGGAGAAGCACGATTCTGATCACACGTTATATGCAGGGCGCTCCATTCAGTGTAACCGCTCTACCTATGCTTCACCAACCCAGGTGTCGTCAAACAAAGGGTATGTGCCTCTTTTTTCTTCCGATCTTCTTTCTTCGACACATTCCGGAACAGTTGCTCCGCGCATGATCGGCCCAGCCAAGTGTCGCCTAGCAAAAGAAGCGTGCGCACCCCTAATCTTTCGTACTTTCTTCTGCGCCTTTATTATGCTGTGTACACATATGTACACAGAGTGACGAGAACGTTCGCGGAGCATGTCATGTGGCCTGCCCCTTTCTGAATACACACGCTGGAGCTTTGGAATAATTCTGGGACATGTCTGCTTAGAGCACGACAGTTGCGGTGTCTGTGGCAAGAGATGTACGTTTTCCTCATCCCACGAAAAAACAGAAAACAATGTCCTTTGGAGTTGGCTTAGAGCTCGCATGCATCATAACGTCACACCTTCCACCGCAAGCATCGAGTCGTTCAAATGGGGTCTGCCCATAAACGAGCAATTAAGAAGATCAGGTGATTGACAGAAATTCTTAATTATGAGTTGTGCCATGCGTGTCAGACAAGTATCCTCTCTTGATCCAATTACGTAAAGGATTAAGCATTACAATTTGCATGTAGACGGCTATTAAAACCGCACAAGGAATTGCGGAAAAAAAAAACACGAGGCACGCGCAGCAAGAAGTCCGAAAGAGTGGAAAGCCGTGCTTCCGTTGCTGCGGCACACCTGGCTGATCAATGCATGCGATGAGCGTAACCTCCTGGAATGCGTCGAAGAAAGAAGAGGCGCAGAGCGGTACCCGTATAAAATCTCCTGCAAGCCGTTTTGTGTGAAGAGTATACTGTGTACTGTGCAACGTAACCTCTATTTTTACGTGAGAACGCTCGATATTGTGAACCGGTGCTAAAGGTTATTTCTGTGACGTCTGTCTTAAAAGTAAGTTTGTGCATTTTTAATACAGGTTAATTTTGCAAAGGTTACTAGATAACTTTTATTTTATAAGTACACAAATTTGTGAAATTGTGCACCTTTAGTAAACGTTACCGTGCTTAGAGTGTAGAAATGAGTCAATGAAATTTTTATTGCAAAGTGCTCAACAGAAATGTTGTTGACGAAGTATTTCCTCAATGATATTTTGATAGAAATGAGTCAATGAAATTTTTATTGCAAAGTTCTCAACAGAAATATTGTTGAGGAAATATTCCCTCAATGGTATTTCTATTGAAATGAGTCAATGAAACTTTTAATGCGAACTGCTCAACAGAAATTTTGTGGACGAAGTTTTGAAGCAAGTCAATGAGTATTGCGGAACCATGGATAATCAATGAAGTCAATAATTCGATCACAATCCGGCAATGGAAAATCAAGAGTCATTTTCATAAGGGATTACAGCGTCAACGCATTTTACAAGTTACAAATGATATTTTTGATAAAGAATCTTGGAAAACCTTTTCAGACAGAAACGAAAACAATACTCAAGGAGAGCGTGTGACGATCGTGGACAAGTTTTGGTCCTTTTGCTCTTTTGCGGGGTTATTTTCGTTCAAGAAGGACACAAAAGTTTCGTCTTTGAAGTTATTGTGTTCCTAAGTGAACTAAAGCTTTGCAGGAACCTGTCTCATTTATTTTTTAGGTTTAAAAGCAGTTTAATTACTAATTTTTTGGACATTAAGACAAACTGGGCAAGCACAATACGAGACCACAGTCGAGAAAACGGCTCTAAGGTTCGTACAATTCATAAAGTCCATCGTTGAGGGTAAAATGCGGGCAGTTTGCACAAAGTAGCGCAAAGCTTGGCACAGCGAAGCACGGGCCCGTCGCCGCTCGTACTCCCCGCTGAGCGGCACGTCTAGCTTCGAGATGAGCGGCGTCCTCCTCGGGAGTACGCACTTTCTTAAGACACCCCATCACTCTCTGGACACGATCGGGAGCAGCTGGGCTACAGACTGTAGAGATGGAGGTTGCGCGTGATGTCTCCGTCGGTGGACGTGGCTTAGCTACTGGGCATGCGCGGCTTGGCCAGGTGGTGCGGTATCGGGTCGCTAGACGACGCCATGCTTGCTTCCTCTTTTCTTCTATCTTTTTCCGCTCTCTCCTTCTTTCTCTCTCTCTCGATGACGTTTCCTCTGTCTCTTTCTTTTCTTTCTTAATTTCTTTCTCTCTATGTCTCTCTTTCTCATCCTTTCTGTGCAACAATTTCCTCTATCCCTCCTTCTTTACCTCCTCCTCCTCATCATCACAGCTCTCCTCCTCCCACTCACTTCCCTTTTCAACCTCGTCGCTACACTATATTATACACCGCTATGCTATGCTCTGCCAGTGTGCTTGGATACCCTAGTTGTTAGGACACTCGCCTCCCGAGTAAGTGGGTTCGAATCTCGCCTCGTGAGAAATTTCTTTCGGCAAGAATTTTTCTCCCACTCTTTTCTCTATATCTCTGTTTACGTCTCTCCGTTTCTTTCTTTCTTTCTTTCTTTCTTTCTTTCTTTCTTTCTTTCTTTCTTTCTTTCTTTCTTTCTTTCTTTCTTTCTTTCTTTCTTTCTTTCTTTCTTTCTTTCTTTCCTTCTTTCTTTCTTTCTCTCTTTCTTTCTTTCTTTCTTTCTTTCTTTCTTTCGGGCATAGTCAGATACTTTACGCCAAGCCAGAAGAGCTTCTCTTTCAAATGCTTGTTTTCTGTACAGTTCATGTAGAATAAAGAAAAAAATGACTAGATTACATAGCGTTTTCCGCTGCCACTTTTTCCTTCTAAATGGTTCTCGAAATAAGGTTCTTCATTGAAAAATATTGCATCCAGATGTCCCAGCAGCAGCCCTATATTGCACCTCATACCTCTACAAGACGGTACCTCTCCTCATTCTTTCATACTCAGTATTTTACGCATAATGTTCACACCATGCATGCGCCACTTCTTTTGAAAGCATGGTGGGAAAAGCCGCTGAGCAAGAAACGAGCTTTCTCCGTGTAGGAAAAACGCTGCGAAAGATGGGAAGGTAATCTCAATCTCACGCAAGCACCGCAGAATAGAACTGTGTGAAAGTATGCGCTATAAATATTTGACATTCGTGCCAAAGCGCTAGCAAGGAAAGTCGTGAAAGAGAAGTACCGTATTTATCACTCGCGGGCTCCCGAGCACGACACGAACAAGAGACAGCCTCCTGTCTGAGCCGCTCCACAGAGAAATGATAAATGCGCTGAAGAGAACGTGTCCTATGTAAAATTCCTCGAGGGTCTTTTGTACGTTGACACATTCTTGCGTGAAAATATACTAAAGCAAGATGCAAGCGAGCAAAAATAAGAACTTGCATATTATTAGATTTTTTTCATTGTTTCCTCTGTGTTTGCGGAAATTTTTTGGAACAGTTCTAGAGCGCCGCCTGTTTACGACCTTCTAGATGTGACCGAAAGAATAAGAAGGTTCAGTAGTATGCTGGAATTTTATGCGGATGAGTTTGTACCTACGACGGGGTAACAAAGACGAACCCATGAAATTTGGTGGATACGCAAAGATATTGGGCCTCCCTGAATACCGTGCGGGACACTCTAAGAAATTATTTTTGAAACTAAGAAGCAAAAACTGAAAAACAGAGGTGCTTTTTCAGAGGAGAAGGAGGACTTCACAATACGCGTATGTAGAAGATGTCACGGGGACCAATGGATATGATGTATCGCAGGAAGGCACCGTGTCCTTTCATAATTCAGAGCGAGGAAGGCGTTTTCTCGTGCCATTTTTCTTCTCAACATTTTATTCTTACATTGTCCGGTTTAGGATCTCCCACTACACATCTTTAGAACATACGTTTCGGGCAGAGAAAAATGACTTCTACTTATTTCATTGCTGAAAGACGTGCCGGGGTGTGTATCTTATATGACAAAGAGCGTTTCGTTTACTCATTTTGGTTTCAGTTAACCTTGTTTTATTAGAGGCGTCATGGTTACGTGCTTGGACCTTTTTCTTTTTATTTAAAAAGTAATCCTTCATATAAATATAATATGCGACTTAATCACATGTACTTAGTAAAACCCGTGTTATGAGACAATTGAAGGACTATGCTTTTATGTGCTAACGTTCTTGGCTAGGTTTGACGGTAATGCAGTGGCGGTATCATTGTTCTGGGTGTAGGACGCTAGCTGCAAGTGGTACAGCATGAGATCTGCGCGCCTATAACTTGCGCGGAAGGTCAGCCATAAAACTTTGGTGTATCTAGTATTCTTAATGCTATAAATAGGCTTACTAGGAATATGCGTGAAAGCGTTCGCGTAAACACGAGGCATAAAGAAAAAAAATTCCATTTATTTAAATCAACGAGTAGCCAGTGGCACAGGGTAAATGAAAATAAAGGATAAATTAATAATTGCCGGAAGAATGACATTTCGCACGTGTCATGACTAGAGACCGGATTATAGGCAAATGCTTATTTTTTTCCTTGCGTTCCTATCGCGCCACTTTGATATATGAGCATGAATTAGGAGTAAAGGAGGGCTTCTATAGTGTTTTTATAGTGCCAATAAATGCCTGTGTTTAGGGTTTGTGCCTAAATGTCTATAAGTGCCCATAAATGCCTATTTTCAAAATTGGTGCCTATATGAACGCTATTTAGCGTCAAATTTTGCTTTCGAGTACAGTTTGAGACCGTAAGTCATGTTACCGGGCAAAGTTGACGTTTCGGAACTTTATGGGGTTCCCTAGTTCAACAAATATCCGGGAAGCAACCGGTAGCAGCAGTGAAATGGCGCGAGCGGTTGGAGCAGGGGAGAGGAAAAGTCGCTATTTCTGCAACCCTAAATGGGAGCACGTCCCAAGCGTGTACAGTGGAATGGGGAGAGGAAAATAAAGGCGGGAAAAGGAGAGAGGAAGAAGAGGGGAGTGGGGTCTATGGCCGAGGTGGTGGCGGGCGGCTTTTACCGCCGGTTTTCCAGTTCAGTGTTCCCATGGAATTGAAGCACCTTCTTGAAGACTTGGGCGTGGTGCGGGGCAGAAAACAGGAGGTGCCTGCGCGCAGCAGCAGGAATATGCAGAGCGAATGCGAAACGATGGAGTGCCGTCAGGGTAAAGCAGAAAGTAGGTAAAAAAAAATCACATGTGCACATGGCTTTTGTTTCGTTTGTAATTCACTCTTAAAGGGCGCTTCACCAGGTCGCATGAGAAATTTTAGTCAGATACTATAAGTGTTCGCGTGCCCAATGAAGAGCTTTGTACCACGAGAACTTTTTAACTGGTTTATTACGAGCCGCGAAAGCATGATGTCGGTAGGTGAACTTGAAACCTTTGCCACTCGAAAGCCAAATTCCTTCCCCGCCCTCTTCGGTATCAGAGAAACTCGGAGCCGGAAGATCACACGACGTTGACGCATCAACACGCCATGCGCACGCAAGATTACACTATCTGCACATGACATGCCCAAGCCAGGTCGTGCGCACAAGCGGTGTTGCATCGTTTCGGCGTTCGCTCTATAGTGTACTGCCTGTTTCTGTGGGATGGATCCGTCTATGCGTTTGGAGAGGCTGGCATTAATCCTGTATCCTTGCCACGACACAGCGCGTCACACCGCTGGAACTGCTGTAAGAGACGATGCACCAAAAACATGCTAAGCGTTGTCAGGGCTGGCGCCGGCACGACGCGGGAACCGCGAAAACACGAACACAAAAGAAATATAGGCAGCTAAGTCTCGCATCGCTCTCGATTCGAAGAAAAAGCTAAAGAAAAACGCGCACACATTCCGTTTGTATGTTTTCATATTTCTATTAACTTTCATTTTCTGTTCAAGCAACAGATTGCACAAATTACACATGTAGCCTCGAATAATTCTCGCAGTTTCATGTACTACTGTGACATACACAGGACCATTCCTTGTTGAACTTCACCTCCCCCCCCCATTGGTGCGCTTTCCGGTGAGATAAAGGGCACGAGGCATTCAGTCTGAGATTTCACCTCCTTCCGGGAAGCGTAGCGTTACAAATCTTGGCAGACGTGATCGTTAGCGTAGTGCATGCATTACACTTCTAGCTCAAAACGCTCATAACTGGTAAGGGGCCCTTTATGGTGTTCCCACAAAGAGGACAAATTGACCCTGCGCTATTAGACCCGGCCAATACGAGGCTAACAGACCCTTCTGGTCTTTTAGCGGTCTGGCTATCGAATCCTCTGCTGCCCTTCCCAGACATGCCGAAAAGAAGCAGACCGAGGAGCGTGTTTATTCGATGGTGGACACTTAACTTACCATTCTGGACAATAAAAGGAGAGACCGTGTTCTGGAAACCGTGCCCAAAAAGGGACCATTGCATGGCTATATTAAATCATTAACGCCTTTGTACAATCATAAAACATAACATTTGTTTGCTTTCCTGTCGTAGACCAGGTCGTGCACGTCCGTATTCAAAAATTTGAGTTTTTGTAAAAATTTATTGTGCCTATATTTACGATTTTGGGGGCCTAAAACTGAGTTTTTTCCTGCCTATTTTTGGCGCCTAAAACACGATTTTTAGTGCCTAAAAATCCGGCCTCTTGTTATGACGTGCACCTTAGTGTGGACGACGGTCCAGGACATCAAAGCAATTACATACCTTAGTGAGCAGGCGCAGGTGTTGCAGAAAACATCGGAATACTGTACAGTACTTCTGTCTACTCACATCTACGAGAGTATGGGACTGGCTTAGGAGATGAACAATTATGACATATTGCAGAGGAGACAACATTACAGTTGCACAACGATGCAGACGGCGTTATTTTCAGCGCCAGAAGTTATGCAGGCTTTACCGTACCGAACTAAACAACGAAACATACGTCTAGGGACGGGATGTTCACATCAATATGCAGTATTAAATTTTGCATTTCACTGAGTATAAAACAGCAAATTATTTAGCGTCGACACACTTGGTTAGTGAAATTTCGATTATTGGGAGCATTGCAGTTATGATGGTTCAACAAGTAGAACGATTCCTCGAGAGGTGCTTTTATATATATATATATATATATATATATACATATATATATATATATATATATATATATATCTATACATATATATATATATATATATATATATATATATATATATATTGCGAATACACCGAAAAAATGTCCTCGTCGCAAAAGAAATCGGGGGGGGACATCAGGTTAGATTGAACCTATGAGAAATATTTTAATTGTGTATAGAGTGTACTTGAGTTTTAGGAAGCACGAAATACTTGATTTCATGAGCATCATCCAATCACTAGTTTCCCGGGGACATTTTCTTGCTAAATAATTGTTGCCTAAAGTTCTTGAATCAACCTGAAACGATTCAAATGAAAACCAGCTGATGCGAAGCTTCTACAGTGGTGCAACATAAGCGCACAGCAGTTTTTGGGTGGAGTTTAAGTTTGCTTTGATGTTCTTACAAACTATTGTAAAAAGAATCTTTACTCACTTGTAGTGCGATGTTTTATTCCAACTCCTTCATTCTCTGCAAGAAAAGAACATTTGATTCGATGAATACAACGCTAGATTGTGGCCAAAAGTCGCTAAGCCAATGCAAGTGACGATCATGTAAAAATAGGTTAAAATTATGGTGCGCTTTGTAATATCGACAAGCTTTTTTTGTTTAGGAAGCTGCGTTATTATCTGCAGTGAAGAGATCACTACGAACACGTGTTTATTAGTCCGAGCAAACCGAACGTTGGCAGATTGTTTTGCAAAGCTCAAGAACTCTAATGGTTTTTAACGGAAAGAGTCATCTGAAAATGCGGTGATCAAGAGTTTGATAATTACCAAGATATTTTATACGATTAAGCATTTTCATATCGGCTGAATAAGAAAAACTGTCCATCAGTTTATTCAGCCACCCCCCCCCCCCCCTCTGTGACGTAATAGGAATTCTTATGAAGAAATGTATGCGTGAAACTGAAAAAAAAAATCTTCGGGGATGCTGAGTTTCAAACTTTGGCACTCGGGCTTCAAAGGCGTATGTCTTATCCATTGGGTTAAACACAAAGGCTAGCAAGATATCAGTACATCTGCTCTATATGAATGCCTTGCACCTACAATACAGGAAAAGAAAAAAAATGTTGGACGGTGCTTTTATGAATGCTTCATTGAAATATTTTTCGGTGTTAAAAGAAAAATGCTCTCAAGGGAAAGATTTAAAGCTGTCATCAATCATTCTATATATCAACGAAGTTCATACATTGCAATATGTTAGTGCAAGACACACGTTTCGGTAGCGGTGCGTTGCCCCTTTGGTTGGGTGTTTTCCAGACGCTGACGAACGCTGACTGAGATGAAGGACGCTCTTCCGATACCGCTCGACAGCCATGTTCCAAAGGAGGGAGGAATAGTTTCAAATAATAAAACCCTACCCCGAAGTACAATATACATATATATATATATATATATATATATATATATATATATATATATATATATATATATATATATATATATATATATATATATATATATACGTAGATTATGAAGAGTCTGGCTTCGGTTGCCGTAGAACAAAATAGGAAAAACATATATACGCTTCTGAAAAACTGTTTATTGGTGACGTTTCGATCGGAGACCAATCTTCGGTCTCCGATCGAAACGTCACCAATAAACAGTTTTTTAGAAGCGTATATATATATATATATATATATATATATATATATATATATATATATATATATATATATATATATATATATATATATATATATATATATATATATATATATATGTGTGTGTGTGTAACTGCCTTAGGAAAATGTCCATGCTCTTTGATCTTTTGCGAAACAAAACTTTACATACAGTGATCATATGTAAGTCAGCCCCATGTAGACAAAACGTGAAGGGCTAAGCAATAAGTTTCGTATGGTATTGATACAATATCTGGAAGCCTATTGTATACATGCAAACTGAAGAAGTATAAATGAATTGCCAAGCATCATACTTTTTCTTTTTCTTTTTCACTGTTCTACAGAGCGAAATACATAACTGAAGTTTTACCTGTCTCTAAAGGGCATTAATGCATAACAAAACAGATCAGACTGAGAATATCAACAGGAATCATTCATGAAGCTTCAGAAAATGCAGGAGAACGAAAGTTGCGGTGAAAAAAAAAACAAAAAAAAAAACAAGCCAGGTGCCTTTCTAAGTCTCGAACAAAGTGATGTAAAATTATTTAGATAATACATAATACTCCTGCACTGCCTTCAACGCCTGTCTTTATAATGCTGCGCATGAGTAAGTAAACATTATTAACACATGCCACATTTGATTTCTGTCGTATCTGGCTCGATGCACTACACTCTCAAGCACCTCTCTTGACCGTTCCTTGCCTTCGTGTAATTAAAGTTGTATTACTGGGCTCAACATCCCAAGACTGCACAAAGGGTAATCAAAAGCGAAAAGCTCTGCGAACATTTCGGCCACCCTGTATTAAGCCACGTGCTCCTAAAGCACAAGGCATGAGAGTTTTTTCACGACCACGTGCGAACACGGTATCCGCTGAGCCACCTTAGCACGTGAAACACGAAGAAGCTCGCGTGCTCTATGCAAACTTTTCACCCTTGATTTACGAAGCAAGGTTCGGGCATGCCTTCACGTTTTCCCAACAACACCGTTTATCACTGATTTGTTTTTCTTTCCCCGTTCTCCTGCATAGCTGAGCAGGCGGGAACATATGAGTTCAGGCCGACCGTGCTGGGTGTCCAATAATAAATTCTCTCATAGTGCGTTGCACGAGTAGCAAAACGACAACCGAGTAGGTTCTTGTGGCTAGAAAGAATGTACCAGAAAACGTGCATGTGGGAAGCTTCGAGTTTACACAGTGGTGTTCATAAGGCTGTAAGAAAAACCTACAATTCTGAAGAAGCAAGTGGGACACACTTACAAGCTCGCCGGAGCGCAAACTTCGCAGCTGCGATATGGCTTTCTTTTGTTTAGACAGCGTGAATTTTTATAGAAGAATCGATTTCGCTGAAGCGATATATATATCTCTAGGTCGACGAAAAGTTTACACACTGAATCAACCATAAAGAATCTTGCTTAAAGCAAAAGTGTATGGTAAATGCAATCTGTGTTTGAAAGATGTGTTTTCAATGACTGAAGAAAGTTTGTCGAGGTTCACAGGATAAATACGGAAGAAATCAAGCAAACAAAATTGATGAATACGCCTATAAGCCTGCAATATACGTTGAAACCTATTGAAGGGGAGAGAGCGCGAGGGGTTTCTTTAGCAAAATACAAAGAGATAGGCCAGACCGATAGTATGCTCTAGCCTGCTACTCTACACCGGAGGAGGGGTATGCAGAACACAGAGTAATGAATGACGTTGAAGGGAGGTGAGTATTGAAGTCGAGAATCTACATAGCTGTAAAATATGGTCTCTTTTTGCACTTATTGCTTTTAATATACCACGACGCATTCCAAGCTACGGCTGAATGAAGTTTCCTAAACTGTCGCATGTTTTGAAGCTGCATGCGATGACGTTCGCTTAGATTGATCTGTGACAGCTTGGCTTCGAACACTACTGTGCGGATTTAATTTGATATATTGGGATGTTGATTTGCAAGACTACTCTGCCCAGAAACCGTTTCATGTCGTTACACGTTTCCACAGCACATGCATCACTCGAAGGCTTAATTAACAGATTATCATTATTTCACATGCAAGGTGCATTATTTAGAGATATTAATTAGGCTTTATAATTCATACTGTACGTGTATTAACATTTACGCTCATAATGAGTTGGACGTTGTGCAGATCGTTTTCTTATTGTCATAGCAATTATAGGAACATTATAGGCGTGGATTTTTTTCATTGTTACGGCACATCGTTGACAAGGCTGACCCAGGTTGACCAAATGTCACGCAGCACGGTAAAAAAAAGAGGAACGTCGTTACGCGAAGCACTCCTAATGCATATTGTTCCCAATGCACTGTAGTAGTCACTGCTATTTTTATCATTCATTAGCTTTAGTTAATTATTCCTATGTTTCTAATTCGACAAATATTCACCAAATGACAAAAATATCAATAAGGCATATGTAGGCATGTTCCAATAACCTCTAACTGTGCTATTTTTGACAACGCACTAATTGCGTGCGTGCTTTTTTTAGCTTAAAGAAAGCCCACGAAACCTCAGAAATGTCACGTGACTAGACTGCAGCGCGCATCAAGAAGCAGCGCCATCAAACAGGGTCACTGTGAGGCAGCAAGTCAAGACTACGGTCCCACCTTCTGCGGGTGGGAGCGCAGTCCCAAGTTATTTTTCATAATATAGAACATAGGGCGTTACAATATATATATATATATATATATATATATATATATATATATTTATATATATATATATATTATAAAGCCCGGTGGCTGCAGCATAGGACTATTGTGCCGTAGTCATTATTTGGCATAAGGGCCTAAGGAGATAATGCGAGAGAACGAGCTTAAGATCTGGGGACGTTCTAGCACGCGTGTTAAGCCACTTGACATGTTTTGGCGACCGTGGAAAATTTTCGCCCGTCTCACCAAGTGTACCTGCAAAGTGCTTGAACTTTCACCGCCACTCGAATCACTCGAAGTCATACCGGCCTTGCGAGGCGGTCTGCAGTTACCAGCTTCCCGTGGTTTCGACTAAGAAGGCGTTTAACTGCATTCTGCGTTGCGAAATCATGCCGCGCATGCGTACGGTTGGAAAGCTATCCGAGGAAGATGCCCGAGATACACGAAATACTACGGGTGTGCGAATATTCGAAAATTTCTAATAACGAATCAAATTGCGTTGTATTCGATTCGGTAATGTAATAGAATAGTACATATTCGAAAATATTCTAAATACCGAATATTTTAGGCGCGAAGCCCCTTATAGCGAGACCTGGTCGGTTGTCGATCCATCCTCTGTACCCCGTAGTGTTCCCTTATCCTACAATAGAGGGCGCTGTCCCATAGAGATGCATGCAAACTGCAGTTGGGTGATGATATACTAGATGGCGCTGTACGCATTCTGTGTCGTCATCTCCCTTTCTCGTCTCGTTTCCGAGAGGGCGCTGTCCCATAGGCATGCGTACAATATGGCGGTTGGGTGAAGGTACGCTAGATGGCGTTGGCGGTGCAGCTGCTCTCCGATTGGCTGCTGCGCGGGCTGCGCGGGGTTGCGCCGGGCGGCGAGCGCCCGCTATCTCTCATTCCCCGGATCATCGCCGTACGAGTGCGCTTGCCGGATCGTGCTGCTTGGCGGACCATGGACGATGAGGAGCGCCGGGTGCGGAAGGCCGCGCCGCTGCGGCTCGTGCTCGTCGGCAGGATCCCGAGGTGCGAGCTCGAGAGGCCGCCGCGACGCGAGCGCGGCGCCAGGCGGATCTCGAGGCGGTGCGCGCCCGCGAAGCCACCGCCAAGCGCGCTCGGCGTCAGGCGGATCCCGAGACGGTGCGCGCCAAGGAGGCCGCCCAGTAATCGCTTTGATTACTGCTGGGCCAAACCACTGAAGATTTCACGGTGTAACCATGATTGCTTCATGAGCTTTGCCCCAAACTCTTCATCATTCACCCCGTGGATATGCTGTGATTTTTTTCGAATAGTTTTCAAATAATCAGCACCTGCTGGGAGAACCCCAAAACAAACTAAGCCTTGGAACAGGTAAAGGGTATTTTTCTTCTTTTAATTCCCAAAATTATCTGCACGCAGCCCAAGCTTTTACGAGACTACCGATGCTATAATGATTGCTGGGTCAACGTGTTTCTTTTGAAAACTCCCGTCTTGCTCACTTTTTACTATGCTGAAGCTGTATCGCATTAATCAGCTCCTGTCTTCATATTGTAATAACTGAAGGTGGGGACTACGAGTGCTTACAACTTTATCAGTAACAACAGATGTGAGTGTTGTGTTTGCGTAAATTATTCTTGCAGATGTAGATTTCAACAGTGATCTTTACATGCTTTCGTTGCACAGGCCATGTTGTGATGACAGGTTGATTTGTTTCATCATATATTTAGCTGTATCCGTGGTGTTTGGTTGAAACTTGTTTCATTTTTTGTCCCAATTTTATTTAAAATCAGGCGACAAAGTCTCGCAGCGATTACGTTAGTGAATGGCTGTATTTTCACCTACAGATACAAAATATTGCGAAGGCTCTGGTCCCTGCTGTATGTGAGCTTAGCTTAGCTTAGTTTTCGTAATTGTGGTACTTTGAGTCGATTAAAACTAACCGTAATGTTCTTTGGTGGAATTTCGGGAATATTTGTTTCAAATGAAATGTTGTGGTGTCCTAGGACTGTTCTGAAACTGGTTGACTTACTATTCGAAAACTATTCGAACAGTATTCGATTACTACTCGCATTCGATTCGGCGTCAGCAATATTTGATTGGTATTCGATTAGGTTCCAAAATTCACTATTCCCACACCCCTACGAAATACCCATGTGTCCACGCATTTTCTCAGAATTCGCGATATGTGCAAAAGAAGGCTTCGTTACAGGCGTTATTTTATTACAAAATATTTATCCGTTAAATGATGTTATAAGGTCCGAAGAATAGTTTGAAATAATGACAACTCTTGCTGTACGTAGCGTCATGTTCGCGGAAAACGTTGATTATGTTTTCTGCATTGAAAAATCTCGATATGAACACTTAGTGCTGAAGCAACAAGCCTAGTTTTATCTGACAAACAGCATGGCCGTGGTGTCTTTCCCAACCCAGACGGTGCGTTCAGTGACGGAAAAGTTGCAATGCAAAAGCGCAAGAAGCATTGCCTCGCTTGGAATTGTGTTGTTTTTGTAGCATTGTTCCTTGAAAAAAAATGTTGCACAGTAACGGGTTCGCACTGGATGTATCCAAATGTCCAGCACGGGGTAAGAGAAAAGATCAATGAGTTCTTGCTGCAAGACATTTTCACGTTTCTTGATTTCCGGTTCCACATGTTTGAACATTCTGGAACGCCACGATCACTTCATTACAGCAACGCTTCACACATTCTTTTTCCTGCAGAGCTTGCTCCGCCTCACACAAAAGCCTTGATGCAAAGGAACACACTTTACAGTGAGCAATATCTTGGGACGCATAGAACAATCACAGCTGTACAGGCCCGTCCACTCTTAGGGTGCAAACGGCTCGCGTGACCTATGCTCCATGCAGTGCCAGTATATCCGGCGTGGCTGCGCATCATATATCTAAGCGGCGCAGGCGCACAGGGTGCTTGGGCGTCCGTGCTACAGAACTTATGCGCGCCGCACTTGCTTTACTGTGAAACACGGCAAGGGTGGCGCGTCCCTGTGCGCGTGCACCGCCTAGTTTCAATGAGCAGCCACGCGGGATGCACTGGCGCTTCGCGGAGCGTAGCCACGAAGAATTCACCCTAAAAGTGTACGAGCTTGTACACAGACCAAAGAAAGAAACCACACGAACCAAATAATTGTTGACAAAAAAAAAAAAAAAACCTTTCAGCTGCCACACAGAAGTCTTTTTTTCACAATGAGGAAGGAATTTGAAGCGTCTCTAAGGTAAGGATTGAGCACGTGACGTCAGTGAGAACCGGCGTGTAAGACGAGGAAAGGTTTCCATTGTAATGATCCAGTGTGTGCCCTGTTAATTGTATATAGAGAAATTCGAGACACAAATGCATTTTCATTTTTTAAGGCGAAAGCCTTTAATGTCTCATGCTCACGTCCGTCCGGTGTCCGTCCATCCGTCCGTCCACACCCCCCACTGCGCATGCGCCAACCCATTAAAAAAAATAAAAATAAAAAAACCTCCTCTCCACCTCTCTCTCCTCTATGGCATCCCTCCCCGCGGAGGCCACACCCTCACTGCGCATGCGCTTCCCCTCCCTCTCTCCCCATCTCTCCCCTCCTACGCTCCTCCTCTCTCCTCTGGGGATCCCTGCCCGCGGCGTCCACACCCCCCACTGCGCATGCGCGTCTTCCCCCTCTCCTACGCTCCCCCCTCTCTCGCCTCGCGACGCCGACGCAGGCAGCGTCTGCTAGCGAGTTTCTTGGTTGAAAAAACCGACTGCTCGCGCTGCACAACCGTTCACTGGCCACTCCGTATATATGGCAATGGATCTTGACCTGCAAGGTGGTGCCGGTGGGAGATTTCTCCTGTGCGTTGTCGAACGATGAAAAAATTCGCAGCGTGCGCGTTAACTAAAAGCGGACTGCGGGTCTCTGTGTCCAGTCCGAGTCTTCTGTCTCTCATTGCCCATTAGCAGCGATTGGGATGTTCCAGTAGGAAACACCGGTCCATCACTGCGTGCTTTGCGCCCCCCAGGATTTCTCTCCTGTCCAACGCTGCGATGAGCGCCAGCTACAACGCCGCCGCCAGTGTAAGCGTTAGCGCCCGCTGCTTCGCATCTACACATGGTTCCGTTTAGCGGGAGATGGTGTAATTTTTAGTATAGTAGATAGGTGGGCGAGTTGGAACTGATTCATATTGAAAACTTTTCAGCGCGAACGGGACGGAGCACAAAGGAAGAGGACACTACACAACACAAGCGCTGTCTAACAACTGAAGTTTTATTGAAAGAAAATCAACCACCTTGAAAACCAACAACGCATGCGCGAAAGTTAACTGTTATGAAAGAACTCATTGAGCTTACGTAGCTCACAATCTAAAAGGCAAATACGGACGGCTCAGATATGCAACCATCTCCCGCATCTTTTATGAAGTACGCTTCCGCGAGTTCCCGTGCCCTTCTATCACTATGTTTGCGCAGGATGACAGTGTTGTCAAAGAACGGTTTGTAGCCGTTTCTTTGCCGCAAAAACACACAAGCCTGATGTCCCGTTTCGCTGCATTGTATCCGAATGTTAGACTTGGCAACACGAAGTATCCGGCTACCTGCTGAAGCACCTTTCTACCCTACCTTGTTGTGGACGATTTTCGAGTGTCTAATTCCTGTGCTGTTGTGGAGTTTCTAGCGAACAGTAACCCTGGTCGTTGTGAAGCGTTCAGTCTCGATGCGGAAGATTTGTTTTATTCTCTCCCGCACGACCAGTTGATGAAAATCTGTGAAATCTTGCATCACCGGGGATAACGATGAACTGGCCTTTGTCAATAGTCGCCTAGTTTCTGTTAGGCGTTTCTGGAGCTATTGAGCTTTTATTTAAAGTCCACCTTTGTAACGTGGGAAGGGAAGCTGTTCATACAGAAGTCTGGTGTATGCATCGGCTCTAGGGTGGCACCTGTTTTGAGCGATATTTTTCTAAGTACTGTTGACCAGCTTGTAGACTGTGAAGCGCGTGATCTGGTAGTGAAAATCTTTCGCTACGTCGATGATTACCTTATTCTTTTCCGGAAAGGGTGTGCCCCTTTCCAACCATGTTAACCATATGAAGTTATTTAAGGAAAAGGCGTTTGGACTGAATTTCACCTGCGAATTACCGAGTAACAAGTGTTTGCAGTTTCTGGACCTCCGCTTGTTTTTGCAAAGTGACCATGTTTGTTGGTGTTACTCACCGCGTTCCAAGAAATCTCTGCTTTCTTACACTTCCAGGTCATTCTAAGATTATTAAGAATGCAATAGCAATGAATTCGTTGCATTCAGCCCTGAAAAAGTCCTGCACACACAAATGTCAGGATACCTTTCGGCAACAAGTTGACCGGCTACATAACGCGGGGTTCCCCGCGCATGTTCTAGTGTCAGCCTCGGAAAGGTTAATCAAGAAGTGCAAATCCCGCCAAGTCGTAACCGATGACCTAGGCGTTAAGCCCAGGAGATACGCCGTCATGCCTTACGTGCACCGGCTGTCCCATCGTTTTAAGAAGATAGCAAAAAGTTTCGACGTCGATGTTCTCTTCTCTTCAAACCAAAAATGTTTGAAAAGCTTGTGCTGCGATTGAGAACAAGGCTAGAGGAACTTCGCGTGTAGGTTGCACGATGAAACATCGCAAACCCCCCGTTTCCTGCTCTGTTGGTGTGGTCTATAGGATACCCCTCTCCTGCGGCAGGGTATACATAGGCCAGTCCGGGAAATGCATTAACGAAAGACTCCGCCAGCACAATAGCACCTTGAAGGGAACGCCGACGTCACACCTTTCCGACGCATTGTAGGGCGTGTGGCTGCAAACCGTTCTTTGACAACACTGTCATCCTGCGCAAACATAGTGATAGAAGGGCACGGGAACTCGCGGAAGCGTACTTCATAAAAGATGCGGGAGATGATTGCATATCTGAGCCGTCCGTTTGCCTTTTAGATTGTGAGCTACGTAAGCTCAATGAGTTCTTTCATAACAGTTAACTTTCGCGCATGCGTTGTTGGTTTTCAAGGTGGTTGATTTTCTTTCAATAAAACTTCATTTGTTAGACAAGCGCTTGTGTTGTGCAGTGTCCTCTCCTTTGTGCTCCGTCCCGTTCGCGCTGAAAAGTTTTCAACATGTAATTTTTAAGGCGAAAGCCTTTAATGTCTCATGCTGACGTCCATCCGGTGTCCGTCCGGTGTCTGTCCGACGTCCGTCCGGCGTCCGTCCGTCTGTCCATCCGTCTGTCTGTCTGTTCGTCCGTCCGTCCGCCCGTCCGTCCATCCGTCTGTCCGTCCATCCATCCGTCCGTCCATCCGAGCTCTGGCACGGAGCCAGGTGGCCGCCGGGATGCGCAGACGGACGCCGGTCGCGTCGGACTCTATAGCGCTCGCGCTTTGCCTGCGTAGCGTCGCTGTGCCCAGAGTTTGCAATCATTCTGACCGACGCCGTCTCAATGGACCCAGGCGTTCACGGAATACGCTTTCCAATTTACAAAGGGTCCGTCAATTTAAAAGCTGGAACGTGGATGGCGTTTGCACGATGCGCAAAGCGCGAGAAAATACTAACGCATGCGAACGGAGGAAGATGAGCCTCGCGTCTCGCTGCGATTCGCGGTAAAAAATTGAAAAAGGAAAACACGCACACATTCGGTTTGTGTGTTATCCCACTGAGAGTGTAAAAGAAAAAAAGACATGGCATAATCAGTGGAATGGCCGCACGCTTTCGCCGAACACACTTTGGAATGTACAAAGTGTCCTTCAATTTTTTGCCTTCGGAATTTTACGAGCACTTATTCGGTAGTTGCCGTGTGCTCCGCCAATGCGCATGACGCCAGCCTTTTGTTATCCACATCATTCTGTTGTCTAACGCTCACGCTGACCAAAGCGGCCAGTCTCCCCGATCTAACACTTTCCCAATGCGCACAAGGAATCATGTTCGCTACACTAAGAAAGGCTTTTTTTCGGTAGCTTGTCCCTTCTACTTACGAGTGATAATAATATAATAATATATGGGGTTTTACGTCCCAAAACCACGATATGATTATGAGAGACGCCGTAGTGGAGGGCTCCGGAAATTTTGACCATCTGGTGTTCTTTAACGTGCACTGACATCGCACAGTACACGGGCCTCTACCATTTCGCCTCCATCGAAATGCGACCGCCGCGGCCGGGAT
Organism: Rhipicephalus appendiculatus; assembly: GCA_030522465.1. Taxonomy (NCBI): domain Eukaryota; kingdom Metazoa; phylum Arthropoda; class Arachnida; order Ixodida; family Ixodidae; genus Rhipicephalus; species Rhipicephalus appendiculatus. Next base: position 48,572 of record JALIZH010022763.1, read on the forward strand.
CGAACCCGCGACCTTCGGGTGAGCAGCCGAGCACCCTAGCCACTGATCCACCAAGGCGGACCTACTTACGAGTGAGTGCCCTAATTTGCGTACACCAACGTGTGCGACTTCAACATCAGATTTACAAAGTACGCACGATAATTTAGCGCGTACCCTGGGCAGGTAACTTATAGGAGCGCGTTTCTTCTGTCTGACTTACGCAGGGTGGTAGGGGGCAGACAAACGATGTTCCACCACATCTATGAACGCTGCAGGGTAACTACACGTCTAACGGTCCTTCCCGGACTGTCTTCACGTCAGCGGTCTTGCCTTCGGAATTCGTGCAAATGTGACTAGTGTGGCCTAACAAGGAGGCAGCCACTGTGCTTGCTTGCTTTCCTCGTGTTTCATCCCACTCAGACGGGTTTCTGTCGAACTCTCAATGTAAGATGCAGACACCAAAGTGTGTGCGCAACTGAAAGTGTGTATATGTGCGCATGAGTAATATTTGTTGGAGTTTCACGGCCCAAATCCTCGATATGATTACGAGTGACGACATAGTGGCAGACCACGACAATTTCAACCACCAGGGGTCCTTTAACGTGCACGTAAATCTACGTACACCGGACCTCCAAGCATTTCGCCTCCATGGTAATGCAGCCGCTGAGGTCGTAATTTGATCGCGCAACCTTCGGGTCAGCATTTGAATACCATAAGCACTTGACCACCGCACTGGATGGATATGTGTATGCATGTGCGTACATGCACACGTGCGTGCGTGTGTGCGTGCGTGTGTGTGTGTGTGTGTGTGTGTGCGTGTGTGTGCGCGTGTGTGTGTGCGTGTGTGTTTGCGTGTGTGCGTGCGTGTGTGTGTGTGTGCGTGTGTGCGTGCGTGTGTGCGCGTGCGTGCGTGCGTGTGTGTGTGTGTGTGTGTGTGTGTGTGTGTGTGTGTTTGTGTGTGTGTGTGTGGGGGGGGGGGTTGTGTGTGCGTGCGTGCGCGCGCTCATGCGCGCACGGAAGTTGATCCTGCAACTGACTTGCTTTAAGACCAAACGCAGACCTAACGCTTACCTGTGTTACGTTTTGTGTATAGCGAGCCCGCCAAAAACAATGTCGTTTCTCAAATTTTCATCAGTGACAAACGACACTTTTTTTCTGAACTCGTTACAGGAAAGCACTGCAGTTTAATACGCGGGATGCTTAGAACAAAGCTTTGGGCACCGGGCGTAAGCTCGCGCTCCAACTTTTGAACTTTAGACGTATAAACATATTAAAATCGGACTACGTAGGCGAACGAAACAGACTTCTTCCACGCATGAAAGATGGATAGCGGGCCACTGGTGATGTTGCTTGCCCCTGCAAGGTTTTTTCTTTCTTTTTTTTTTGCATTCGAATATTCAAATTTCAGTCTTTCCGGGATGATGGATTGAGACTGAGACAAGAACGTTGTGGCCGCTGAAGTGGCAAGAGCAGCATTAACGACGGCTTTACGTACATCAGCAGGCTCTTTCTATGTAAACAAAATGCTGGGAGAATACTTCAGTTTTGTGTGCTCGACGTACTCGCGACGCGACACTGTGGCCTCAGCTACTTTCTGGCCTGAGCATCATGTTCGTGTAGGACATTCGCTAAATCTATGCAATGTTTGATAGCAATGTTCCGCACAAAATGAACACTTTCGCCTTAGGATGTCAATTTGTGCTGTTGACATATGTAGGAAAGGAGAATTGTTCATGGAATACCTATGAGTAACAAAGGAGGATCTTGTAAGCTGCATCCAACACGTTTGTGACTGTGCTTTGCTAAATAAATCCGAAGCAGAGTACGGTTTCCTTCCCTTGGCACGTCGAAACAATTGAGCGTGTCAACTTCTCGTGGGTTGGTCGCGAAGGCTGCGTCGCAAGACGCATGCTGCGTTGCTCACGGCATGCTGTGCAATGTACATTTTGGGTTTTAAATTTTTTATCTCCGAGGAGGGGACCGAGAAAGATAAGAAGGAAGCACAAGAAGGTCAAATAGAGGCGCGCCGGTTTTTTACACTGCTTTGGTGATAAGGGAACTAAGGACTATATCTCTACATATAGCCACCTTGTTGAGCACTCGCGAATCCGCCCACGTCATCATGTACACGGTGAGCTCAAGGCAAATAAGATTTTACTAATGCCTGAAATATTTCTGCCAGCCGGTTAAAAAAAAAAACATTAATGTAAATCGATAGACACAGTGATGACAAGATTTGAAAACACAAGTCAATTTTGAAAACACCAGAGGGTCTTCAAGAAAATTAAGCCCATATTATGTGATGAAACTCCCACCAATCAAAAAGTGGTAACAAAATGCGATCAAAAAGATTATTTTCGGAGTTTCGTCACTACATAGTTAAAGCCGGACTCAAACCGTTAATTTTCTGCTTATTTGCTTATTTATTTTTATTTAATATCTTTTTCGGGGGGGATCGTCTTGTCGCATCACATCTAGCGCTAACGAACTTTTGCTATTTTAAGCATTTGGAAGCTTTCGTATCCCCCAAAACTAAACCTCCACCGAAAATATAAAGTTGCCCACTGTTTTAACTTTATCCTTGCTTAAAATTTTTGAACAAGAGCCTGCAGTGTTTCAGGCGTGTCATGATATAAAAAAGAAGAAAGTTTTAGATCAGGCGCACGAAACATTACTGTTCCTGGAAGAGGGAGATAACGAAATTGCTCCAAGCCCTGTAGTCCTGGCTTCTCACCGCAAAACGTAAATCGTGTGGTCCTGAAGGCGCTGGATATTACGGCCTTCGCAAATGTGGAACGCGTGGGATTCTAAGCGTGCTTGCTTGCCTGGGCATTGCGAAGAGCTCCTGGTTTTTCTCGCGTAAACAAAACGGGGGCGTATGGCGTCTACAACAAGTAAATGCTACAAGAGAGAAAAAAAAAAAAAAACCCGACCTTACACAAATCGAATGGTACGCACGAGAAAAAAACACATGTTGTTGTGTCCATTACGTTGCTTAGACCGCATTTGAACAATGTTTCTCGTGTATCAGGTAGATTAGGGCAAAAACACTTTATGCAACATGCACACGCAGAGCGAAGAACGTGTCCAACCATGAAATATAACCTACAGACAGGGGCGTGTAACAAAACATACCACCCAATTACAAGTTCATTTATTTCGAAAAATTGCGCATTGTATAATTAGTGTCAGCAATTACTGGGTTCTCATAAAATCAATTGAGCAAATATAAACAATATGATTTGCATTTTCGTAAACGTCTTTATATGCATGTAATAGGATAGACCTTGGGGCAGAAAATGAATTAATAATAATGATTAGTAGTTACTTCGTAATAATAATAATAATAATAATAATAATAATAATAATAATAATAATAATAATAACTAATAAGAATTATTTGTATTTTATTGCCTGAATTCAGCTTCTGAGATTGCACAAGCACCGGCAAATGCGAGGATCTGGCTCATTAAAACTTGCTGCTGGGCTAGTTAGTACGTTATAACTGGGACAAAAAAATTGGCCGCGTATCTGCTTGCTTCGCTGCAAATGTCTTCGAAAGACGATAGTCTTGTGCCGGCCGTACTACAATGTTTTGCCTTGCCTCAGACAGCGCCTACTCTACGTTGAAATGGCCGCATCGGGCTGGCGTTGATAAAATAGAGGTGGCGCTGCGCGAGATATGGACGCCATCAAAAAAACATGAGCTTGTGCTGAACCAAGGGCATTACACCGTGACCAAGGGCCACTGCGAGCCGCAGCACCTTATCGTCGGCACAGGGCTCTTTCGTGCAAAGCGCCGCAGTTCGTGCACAGCGTCGCATTTTCAGCGCAGCCTAAAACACACTAGGGTCTCTAGAATTGCGTATCTATGTATTTTCTGATTAAATAACACACGACCTGACACTTACATATTAATGTTACGCCTCAGGTATGCGTAGTATTTGCTTTTTGATTGAATATGTTTAAAAGTATGAACGCAAATACCAGTTCAAGATGGCTGGGCGTTCAGAAAGTGGTTAAAGTTAGGTCGAGTAGCTGAATCGAGTCACGGCGTACAGACAGACAGACAGACAGACAGACCAAAATTTTTGCGTTGAACTATCCCAAGAAAGACTATCGTCTTTAAAAACACGCGACATTCACGGAGAGATACGCTGATTTTCTTTCTGGAGCTGTTCCTGTAGTCTCTGCGTGCCTTTATTGCTATTTTTTCGCGCCAGCTATGAGGATTTGGCTAGGCTACTTCAATGTCTCATCTGCAGCCTTCTAAAGGTTGACTATAATATTTATCAAACTACACGAATAGCCCTTGCTGCTATTTAATTTTTACTACTTCAAAACATCCGCAGCGTCGCTTGTAATGCACAACACTGCGATGATAATTCGCTGCCTGTGTCCTTTAAGAGTAGAACTTGAACGAAACCGTTATTAGGTGATTTTTTGACACAAGCGTCTCAAGTTACCATTACTATCGCGCTATTACCCGCGAAAACTTCGCCTGCCAAAATTGTCGCCGCCAAACACAGCCTATAACGAGCGAAAGAAACAGTAGCATAGCCAGAAAAACATTTTTCTTTTTGTGGGTGGCCGTGGTGTTTGAGCGCACTTTGTGTATGTTCGCGTGTGAGTAAGTGTGTGTGTGTATATATATATATCGCCCATGTGAAATAGGAAAACTTCAGGGAGGTGGGTGTTTAACCCACCCACTCCTCCTAGCTACGTCAGTGAAAGAAAGCGACTTTTTTTTTTTTTTGTTAGTGGCGCACGCTGCACTTTTGTGCAAGTGAAATGGCTGCTCATATTAAGGTACTTACACACGTCTTTCATCTGCTGTTAATGTTAGTAGTAGTAATGTGGTATCTGTATACAACTAATAATCTATACAGTAGCCGTACGCGCATGATAATGACTTTCACGCAACTTCATTCGGTTTTGGACTTCCTTTTTGCTTGACGACACCACGGCAAAATAATGGGAACAATGGAGATTTTCAGTCGCCAATACTAAAATATGACTATGAGGAACGACGTGTGATAGAGGGCTCCAGAAATGTCGACCACTTGCGATTTTTTAGCGCGCACCTAAATTTAAGCAGACGTGAATTTGGCATTTCGCTTCCATGGAAATGCGGCCGCCGGGGCCGGGATCTCGTGACCTTCGGGTCAACAGTCGAGCACCATAATTAGTAGACCACCGCGGCGGGTACTACGTAAAACTACCGATCAATTGCTGTAAATGTCCAGGATAGTGGCGTTCGCGACTGAAGAACAAGATCATGTATGGGCAAGAATGTGTATCAACTAGGGCGCCACCATCCTCCGTGCGGGATTGCGGGTCAGATATAAAAACAGCTGCAATGGCGTGCGGAATATTTTATTGCGATATCAATAATATGGACACTCGAGGCTGGTTTTCACCGTCGGCGTCGTCGTTGGCGTCGCCGTCATGTCCCGTATATGTATATGTATCTATATATTTATCAAAGCCGCAAAGAAAAATAATTCAGAAAAATGTTTCCGACGCGCGGCATCGAACGAGGGAACTCTCGCTCTGCAGCGCGCGGCGCTAACCGCTGAGCCACGAAAGCGCACGTCCTTCAACGTTCAAAGGGCGAGCTATTTATAGACCGCGAGTTTTCAGCGGGTTTTCAGCGTTACCAGCGAGATGGCGCAAAGGCCGCGCTCGGCGGGGCCTTAGTTCGGCGGCCCGGCCGTCGCGACGCCCGCGCTCATCTCCCTCGCGCACTTTGCCCCGTGGGTGGTAGACGCCCGTTCACGCGCGCGTTTATCTCGCAGTGGGGGAGAATGGGGCCTTCGCCGGAACGATTGGGTTGTAGTTACCGAGCGCACGAAGGTCACTTCACTGTGTTTGAAAAGAACACGCTTTTCAAACACAGTGAAGTAACAACTGTGACACTTGTTAGTTCGCGCTCGTCTGTGCCTGTGAATGCGTTTCGTGCGTCGTTTTTGTTTGAGCAGCGCGTTAAGTGCCAAGCTGTGAACGTTGTTAGTTCTCTCTCGTCCTATGCGTGTTGTTTTCGTGCGTCATGTGTGCGTGAGCAGCGCGCTGCACGTTTCGACCTGCTTGCCATTCGTCGTCGCTTGACATGCTAATTTGTTGCTATCGAATTCATTGCTTCTCCTTGTGGCGAAACTGTGACTTTTTTGATCGCATTGAAATAAGCGTCACCTGTCGTCGATTATCTCAAGCACATACACCATCAATATTTCTTTGGACACATTCAAGTAAAATGGGGGAGATCGAGTTGGTGATGAATGTAGAAGAATTCTTCTTCCCATTTATTACGGTCATTCTGGCTAAATCTGCGACGCTGTGCTACTTGTAGATTTGTACGCCCTATTACGACCATGCACATGCACATTGCTCATAGATCGTCATAAGTAAAATTAGGGAACTTTCGTCCGGGTACGTGCTTCGCCATACGCGCCATGTATGGTGGTAAGATTAGGCCTAACAGGAAGAAGCGACACTTTAAGGTAGCGTGCGAGGTTATGTTACGTTACTGCAACCATAGAAAAAGTGGATCACGCTGCTGCTCATGGCACGTTAACATTTTAGCAATGCAGCTTTAGTGTTTCCCAGTTGTGGTAATGGAGATAATATTTAGCTCAAGGCTTTATTTATAACCAGTCTACTAGAAAGCTACGGCGAAAGGTAACCTGCTTATGCGCTAATATGCCATTTATCCCTCCATATCTATACAGAGTATATGTCTGCCGTTCATAGGACACTGGATTGTTCTCTTCTTCGCTCTCGGTATGTGAAATATACGGGTAAACGAGCAGGTTATGTATCATGTGGCTATGACTATTTCAGAAGGCCCTCTAATGTGTGCGTCAGATATTTAATGCAGGTGGTCACCGTAAGTGCAACGACCCTTACGGTGACCGCTTCTTCTTTATCCATCTTATTTGTCATCCTCTTCGTCCTCAGTCACACGACAAACTAAATACGGATAGCTTCAATCTTTAAACATTATAAAGCATGATTCGATAGTATCGCTGCGCACAACCGTAAAAGGCTCTTCGGCCATTCTACCAGCTAGATTCTAGTGACGGTGCATCGGGTATGGATGCGTTAGCTTATGCTGGAGTAAAGCAATGTCATAAACATGCGCTGAATGTCTCAGAAGTACAATGTGGCTGAAGTAGTCACAGAGGCAAAGCAGTTAGCTGGGCTAGTTGGAATACTGCACTTTGTTGCATTGATAAAATACTTTGCGCAGCGACATTACTGATACTCTGGAAAAGATTTGAGCCAAAAAAGACAAGGACGATTAAGCGAGCGCTCCTTTATTCTCGTTGTGTCAGGTCCTTTTTGATGCAGAATAGGTTTCTTAAGAGAAAGAGGGGAGAAAAGAACACCCGGGCATGGAAAGGGAAATTAACTGTAGGAACTCTGGTCTAAAATTCACTGCACAGAAGCAAGGGGATTTTTTTTTTGCGACAGTGCGATCAAGGCAGTGTTCATCAAGACAGTTCTCATTTTCTTTTGTAATACCTAAAGGCATCATTAAGCCAAACGGCAAATTTCATCGTTACACCTGCCAAGAACGCGTGCGCTGGGAAAATTTGCACGGTGCTCGCTCAATCTGTCGTTAATAGAACGACCCGTCTGGTCTGGAAAATGTACCTAGAGTAGCAAGCTAGGTGATTAACGAGGATAACCAGGAGTGGCGTAGCAAATTTCTAACATTCTACGTATCTAATTTAGCATACGTACGCTAGAAAAAACAGCACCAACTGTCGAACATGGCGGCACCCACTTTTTTGCACATCACCGTGCATAGTCGTAATTACTACGCTCTCCCTACGGATAACTGCCGGTAACTATTCATAAAAGCATTAGCTTCCTATGAACAAACCTGTAGCGTTAGTTATGGGTGCACAGCATGTCCAATTTCTGAGATCATTAGGTGGTTTCCCTGTGTCTGTAGACCTAACGAGACGTGGCCCCATAGAAACGGCAGGAATGGTTACTAATTAACTGTTTCGGATGTAGCCTGTCTGGCGTCAGGCACTAGGTGCCACCCGGATTTTTAATGTCTTCTTCGCGTTTGCTTTCCTGTCAAGGATGAGTAAACATGTTTTCCCTTCTTCCATGGTTCCAGTGAGTTAAACTAAACCTTTTGAATGCATGTTACCGCTACTTCCACTAGCGCTATCATTCAGCGCACGTAAAGTCACAGGCGTTATTTCAAAAGTGCGTGCTTCTCTTGGAGATACAACCACTCACAAGAATACGCAATTACGGTTGCCGACTGCTTAATTTCGTGCAGTGCACCTGCTGCTAATTGCGCAGACAACATAAATTCTAAAAGAACTACCCTGGATGAATATATTTTGATATCAGTTACCTCTTGCAACACGTTTCAAGTTACTTGGAGGTGCTGTTTTGAATTTACCGGTGTGCTCGCACAAAAACTTATGCGCACTGAGCTTTGTAATCCTTGCATGCCTTAACTCAAGGTTCGCATGTTCGCCATATACAAATTACTGTGTCAGTGTAAATTCCGAAAAAACGACAGGAAAATGAAGATGGAAACCTTTGCGATGAGAAAAATCCGTAAACAGGAGTTAGGGATCTCGAGGCGACGTTTCGACAAGTGGACTTGTCTTCTTCAAGGCTAGAACTTGCCGAAACCGGGCCAAGGGTCGGCTGAAGCCCTCAAGTACACGGAGGCAGAGTGAGAAAATACACTTTACTGCGCGGAGTCCCGGGCTCGACTGCCGGCCACCGTTCCGCCGTGAGCGCGTGAGCTCGTGCGCCCGAGCTATGTATCATCTTCACACAAACCAGGGCGTTACCCACAAATTCATTCAATTCTACCTTTGAAGAGACAAGTCCACTTGTCGAAACGTCGACTCGAGCACACAACCCCTCTTTACGGATTTTTTCAAGCGTCTGTGTAAGGAAGATACACCAGAAGGCACATAAAGCCTGAAGTAACTGATGCAGAAGTATTTCCCCTTTGTGCGGTGTTCATTTCTTGCGCACGCCTAATCACGAAATCAGAAAAAATAACCCCTCTGTTACATCTCCCTAGCTTCTTTTAGATAGTTACTTATATGTCATTGCCTTTTGAATTTATTTGACTGCAGGTCGGTGCAAGTTTCACACTACATAATGAGGATTATGCGTCTTCTCTTTGCTATTTGTCTTCTCAAATGTCCAATATGTTTCTGGGATATTTCGCTCAAGAATAACTCGACTCAACTTATGAGCATAGTCCACCGTGGTGGAGCAGTGGTTGTGGTGTTCGACTGCTGACCCGAAGGTCGCGGGTTCGATCCCGGACGCGGCGGTCACGGTACATTTCGATGGAGGCGAAATGCC
>JALIZH010022764.1:0-13830 GCA_030522465.1 Rhipicephalus appendiculatus
ATCTATGCCATCCATGTATTTCGAAGCTCCGATATAAAAACCGGCAGATCCCACGCACTGTGGGAATCGATGTAATGCGAAGCAGCCAGCAAGTAGCAAATCATGTTGTACGTGATATGCATGTCATTAGTTACATTTAGGGCCTGTCATTTGTGTTCGTCGTGCAGTCACGTCGCGCAATACAAATTTTGGTGTATACCAAGCTAGCGTACTGGACGCAAGCGCACCATGAGCGTGGCATTGTAGATGACATGCATGCCAAGATTTTCGTGTTACCACCTGCCACTTATGTTCGCTTAATTTTTTAACTCGAATCGCAGCGACACGCGACACCAATCTGCCTCCGTTTGGCATGCGTTCGTATTCTCGCGCTTTGCGCATTGTGCAGACGCCATCCGCGTTCCAGCGTTTAAATTGACGGACACTTTGTCAATTCCAAGGCGTGTTCCTCCAACGCCTGTGCCCACTGAGACGGGGTCGGTCAGAATGGAACGTCATGCGCGCGTCTCCCTCCTTGCATGATTTAGAGACGCTGGGCACAGCACGCTACGTAAGCAAAGCGCGAGCACTGTAGAGTCCGACGCGACCGGCGTCCGTTTGCGCGCCCCGGCGCCTAACTGGCACCGTGCCAGGGCACGGCTGGAGGGAGGGACGGACGGACGGACGGACGTGAGCATGAGACAATTAAGGCGTATGCCTTAAAGATTTGACGTATATCAAGCTAGCGAAACGGCCGCGAGAATGACATCAGCGTGGCATGCAAGTCATGTTGCACATGACATTTCCTGATTTCCATATTAACACCTGTCATTTGTGCTCGTCATACAGTCACGTCACTCAATACCAAATTTGGTGTATATCAAGCTAGTGAAACGGCCCCGAGAGTGTCATGAGCGTGGCATGCAAGTCATGTTGCACATGACATGTCATGATTTCCATAGTACCACTTGTCATTTATGCTCATCATACGATCACGTCGCTCAATACAAAATTTGGTGTATATCAAACCAGCGAAACGGCCGCGAGCGTGCCATGAGCGTGGCATGCAAGTCATGCTGCACATGGCATGTCATGATTTCCATATGCCCACTTGGTATTTATGTTCGTCATACACTCACGTCACGCAATACCAAATTTGGTGTATATCAAGCTAGCGAAGCGGCCGTCAGCTCGCCATGAGCGTGGCATGTAAATCATGTTGTACATGACATGCAGGTCATGATTTTCATATTACCACAAGTCATTTATGTTAATTATCGAGAAATGTCTCATCGTACCAATTTTAGATAGATCAAGTTAAGGAAACGGCCTCAGGAGCACTATGGCCATGGCGTATAAATCATACTTTTCATGACAAGTTATTCATGATTTTAATGATATGACCAGCCATTCATGTTTGTCATACAGTCATGTTATGCCACACCAATTTTGGTATAAGTCCCATTAACGATACGGCCAGGAGAGCACAAAGTCGTAGGCGGCTAGATAGATAGATAGATAGATAGATAGATAGATAGATAGATAGATAGATAGATAGATAGATAGATAGATAGATAGATAGATAGATAGATAGATAGATAGATAGATAGATACGCTCAAAGTCGCCGAAGTTCGCTAAGAAATGCTTCGCATTTAATATTTCAGCCATATTTTTCTCGTTTAATCAGCCACTTTTCATGGGTGTGGGTCTTTTAGATGTGAAGCATCTTATGGCGAAGCTTAATCCGGTGGTGGTGGTGGTGTGCCGCGTGCCCACCCTTACTGCGCATGCGCAAACCCTTTAAAAAAATAAAAATAAAAACCCCCCTCTCCCCCCTCTCTCTCCTCTAGGCATCCCTCCCCAGGCAACCACACCCTCACTGCGCATGCGCCTCCCCCTCCTCTCTACTCTATTACACTCCCCCCCTCTCTCCTCTAGGCATCCCTGCCCGCGGCGTCTACACTCCCCACTGCGCATGCGCGTCCCCCTCTCTATCCTCGCCTACGCTCCCCCCCTCTCTCCTCTACCATCCCTGCCCACGGCGTTCACACTCCCACTGCGCATGCGTGTCACCCCCCTCTCTATCCTCTCCTACGCTCCCCCCCTCTCTCACCTCGCGACGCCGACGCTGGCAGCGTCTGCTAGTGAGTTTCTTGGTTGAAAAAACCGACTCCTCGCGCTGCACAGCCGGTGGTAGATTTCTCCGGTGCGTTGTCGAACGATAAAAATTTCGCAGCGTGCGCGGTAACTAAAAGCGGAGTGCGGGTCTCTGCGTCCAGTCGGAGTCTTCTGTCTCTCATTGCCCATTAGCAACGATTGGCATGTTCCAGTAGGAAACACTGCTCCATCACTGCCTGCGTTGCGCCTCCCCAGTTTTCTCTCCTGCGCAACGCTGCGATGAGCGCCAGCGTCAACGCCGCCGGAAGTGTAAGCGCTAGCGCCCGCTGCTTCACATCTACATATGGTTCCCTTTAGCGGGAGATGGTGTAATTTTTTTATAGTGCTTTAAGCATTGGTAAAGATGCCTGTTGAATAAATAATGAAACCAACACACAGTGAAGCCAAGGAACGTATTGGTATTGGGTATTTGATACCCTATAACGTGGACGGGAAAGTGACCACCGCCATAGCTCAATTGGCTGAGCATCAGACGTGTTACTTGAAGGTTGTAGGTTTGGTGTTTACTGATGGCAAAGTTACTTTTTTGTCGTCTTTAATTCCTTTCCATTTAGGTTATAATTATTAAGCTACAGTTAAAAGACTACAAATAATGTACTTTCTTTGGCTGTGTTGTCTGTTGGTTCAATAGGGTTTTCATTACTTGGCGTTTAACAAAAAAACGAGCCCTTTAGTCATTCTCCTTCTTTCGTTCATTAATAGCGAGTGTCTTGTTATTGCAGACTTGATTACCTTAGGCGGAGTGTGAAGTTTTATTGGTCAGCTGCCAGTTTTTAAAAAAGATGACGTGCTGCATGACGCCTTAGAAGGGAGGAAGTTTGGGCGTGTTGGTAGTTCATTGTACTTCAGATACCATATCGCAATAAACGAACACGATACAAGACGAAGACAGGACTAGCGCTTACTTTTGACCAAGGTTTTATTGCAGATCCTGAGCATATATAAACACGCATCTGAAGGTGCATGAGGAAACAAGTCGCAGAAAGAAAGAAGGTAAATGTGCATGTGTCGTCTAAGCCAAACTATCAAGCTCTTAGATTAAAAAAAAACAACACATGGCATGCTGACACATTCCTTTCCTGCTCTGGCTATCTCGGATGCTTCTACAGTCTTTTTTTATCTTGTCAGATTGAAAAGAGAATGACAGTGGTTTTGCGTCGCGTTTTTTAGAATGGGAAGCGAGTTGTCTACCTATGGCAGTATTCCTGACTATTGTTGTGCTCGAGCAGAGGCACGTTCAGGCATCGTCGTCCGGCCTACATAATATTGTGCCTTCCATTTGAAAGTAGAATTTGGTAAACATCTCTTCCTGTGCACAGAATGCAAAGATTTGTATGGTTGAACCTTAGGTGAAAGTGAGCACTAGTAGCTGTGGTATCTGAAGTACATGACGCCAGCTGAGAAAAAAGAGTTCCACTCTCACCGTCGTGATTTCAAGCGGAACTTGCTAACAGTCCTAGGATTACACATAGAAATACCCAATAAGGTGGAGAAGAAAGTGACTGCCACCGTAGCCCTATTGGTAGAGCGTCCGATGTGCTACCTGAAGGTCTTAGGTTCAGTCCCTACTAGCAGCAAAGTTGCTTTTTTTGTTCACTTTAGTTCCTTTCAATTTATGTCACAACTGCTACCCTATACAGTTGAGAGCCTACAAAGAATGGTTCCTGTGCCTTCCTTGGCTTCAGTGTCTGATGCTTTCATTGGGTTGTCTAATAAAGAAACAAGCCCTTGATCCACTGCCAGTTTTTTGTTGACAATTGACACTCCAAGAGCATGCAGGGTGTATGGAACATTGTGCACATATGTCAAGCCAATTTTTTTCCAGCTCTTATTGCAGGGCGTTCTGTGTGGGTGAACAGTCTATTTAGGTTTGGCACACCATAAATCCCGAGCAAGTGCCTCCCTTCTTTTATCGGTAGACTGGAAATATGCACCATGACCTGCCATATTCACTGTTTTTATTTGCCCGTTGACGGCGAATGGGCCTGGGTCATTTAATGAGCTCGTATTCAATAAAACATTTCATTAGAAGTATGTGCGTGTATTCTTTATTCTTAGCTGCTCTTCCGCCACCACCTTGAATTTTGATCTGTGACTGAGCAAGGGCCTCCCCGCCAAATCTTGTCAGATTATCTTTCACCTTAGGGGGGACGCTTGCTCGGGATTCTACAGTAAATCCATATAGTGGTGTTACTTGTTGTCGAGTGCAGTGGAGCTGCTAAAGTCTTTTTTTGTTCTTCAAGTTTGCCAAATTTTTTTTTAAAAAGTACGGCATTCACATGTGGATCTATGCAAATGAGGATAATGTGCACATGTTGTGTTGCAGTTGCCGGTTAATGCCACAGTTTCAGCTGTTATTTTGGGCTGGTGTACGGGCCTTGGTCGTAGACATTAGTTCCATTCTTGTTAGTCATCGTGTGGTGTGTAGTGAGCCCTGTGCCTGGTAATGGCATATGTTGTACCTAGTCGGTCATGTTGGGCGAGTTTCAAATATATACTTTTTGGTTAGTTCACTCCTGGGTCTACTTATTTGTGGCTCCATGTTCTGAAGCATTGACAATACGTCGTTGTTGCGTGTATTTTGCACGTTGGAGGGGGGAGTGTTATTTGAAGCATGTTGTCTAAAGGAAATCCAATATCTTAACATCCTCTCCGCTTTCAGAGATCGTTGTTCCTTAATTATTTGGGATTCTGTGTATACTAGGAGGGAACATAGAACATACAGACCTGCTGAGAAAGGAAAAAAATAGACAACCACCCGTTTGTAGCACGACGCCACAAGGAAATCCGTACGGATTTCTCAGAAAGAAAAGCTTCTTAGTTGCCGAAAAATTCGTCCTGGTCCGGGGTTCGAACTTGGGACCAACGCCTTTCAGGGGCGGTCGCTCTACCAATTGAGCTAACCAGGAAGCTAGCAATTGGCAGCGCGAGGGCGAATTGATCGACAACTCGAAGAACATGGACACAAGTAATGCAAATGAGTTCTGCGGAAACCCGCAAGGTGGCGGAAGGGTTAAGAAAGGGAAAAAATAGACAACCACCGGTTTGTAGCACGAAGCCACAAGGAAATCCGTACGGATTTCTCAGAAAGAAAAGCTTCTTTGCCGAAAAATTCGTCCTGGTCCGGGGTTCGAACTTGGGACCAACGCCTTTCCCGGGCTGTCGCTCTACCAATTGAGCTAACCAGGAAGCTAGCATTTGGCAGCGCGAGGGCGAATTGATCGACAACTCGAAGCACATGGACACAAGTAATGCAAATGAGTTCTGCGGAAACCCGCAAGGTGGCGGAAGGGTTAAGAAGGGGAAAAAAATAGACAACCACCTGTTTGTAGCAGAAGCCGCAAGGAAATCCGTACGGATTTCCTTGCGGTGTGTATGTTGATATATGGTTTATGACTCTGTGCAGTGTTCTTGTGATGTGTGTGTGCATATTCATGAGCTAAATGGCTGAAAACAACAAAAGAATAAAAAGTAACCAGATGCACGATCGTGAGAAAGTATAACAAATCTTTTTTTTTCTCAAAATATTCGCGAAAAGTACCACATATATTTTGGCCGCATAATGAGCCGTATGTAAGCCGGACAGATTTGAGCTGAAATACCGCTTAACCAAGTCGACGGTATGCGTTGCTTTAAGCGGTCACTTTTAAACGGCCTTCTGGCAACGAGAAGGCCCCGCATAAGGAAGAGCCGCATAAACCTAGGCCGCATAAAAAAGAGCCGCTTAGCCAGGGGCCGCATGAAGAAGGTAACGCATAGCTAGGGGCCGCATAAAAAATCCGCATAAATAGGCCGCTTAGAGAGCCATTTATAAGCGTCGGAAATTTGACTTACTTTCCGCCTTATATGCGTTGTTTTAAGCGGTTGTTTGCTAAGAATGTACAGTCCTAGTGTTACTGCTTTGATTCCAATAAAAGACTACAAACAAGATTTCTTTAATCAGTTGTCGAGGTATGAAATTTGTCATACATTAAAGAAAGAGTATTTGTGCATGCACAACAGATTACTGAAACACTGGCCCATATATGTTAATGCTCGTGTTGTACAAAAGAAGTTGAATAAATGATTTTTGGAAAACATGCATGGCGCAAAAGAAATAAACTTAAGGTAGCGAAACAGGAAGTGATCAACATTGATTGAAAATTGGGGGGCATGTTTTCTTACCGGTTGCGTAATTGCATGATGAACATGAACATCAAGTACATGCACACAAAGCAGCAGGATGGCGTATGCCACCGACATTTTTTCACTGTTTTGAATATCTGATAGTTTTCATATTCCAGCATGGTATGTGTGACATTCAACCACAATGAAGCCAACCTGTTTACTGCTGTGGCAATAATGTATGAGTTATAAGGAATCCTCATTTTCTAAAGAGCAGCTGTTTTATTGAGGCAAGGAGTAACAATAGGGGCTTTTAGCTTGTACGTATACATCTTTACGTTACCGGGTTACCGGATACCGGAAGGAATCTGCGCATGCGCGTTTCTTTACGGAACGTAGACTTTTACGGAACGTAAACTACTCGCCGGATAGGCTTTACGTTTTCGGCCCTATCTCACAAATCCACCTTCGTTCGTGGCTACTCGCGATATCCGCTTTGAGGAGACTCCAGCCGCCGATGCCGAGTCAAAATAAGCCGAAGTGCGAGCGATCACCTTAATTGTTTCAGCAGGATTGCCGAAGCTAGTGACCTAGCAAGCCGAAGCAGTAAACGTGAGACCTAAAACCCCTGACATGCCCGATATGCTGGATAGGTGGCGCCATCTAGCGGGGCTAATATGAACCAGGCAAGCACAGAATTGGTATTGCAGAAACATCGTGCATTCTACTTCTGATGTGAATGCCTTGCAGTGGCACACCTACAAATGAGTTGCCTTTTTTAATCATTTCTTCCCTCAAAAACACTCGGCGAAAACAAACGTGTCCATGACTGTGGTTGCACAAATCGTCACAAGGTGTCGACACCATCGTCCGGTAACCTGGTATTTTATACGTTTTATACTCCTTCGCGTACATTGGGATACCTTACACGACCGTCACGCGTAACCGCAGGCCGTACCTAACCAGGAAAAGTTTGACTTAAAATCACGGTAACGAATCATCGCGGCTTTTGTGAAGGCTTTTGTGAAGGCAACTTAGAGTAGGGCCGCTTCCTCTGGGACACGGCCACGGAGCCGCGTAACGAACTGACTATAAGCGTCCATAATTTCACTGGCTTTCCTGCCTGTAGGCGTGTATTCTAGCCTGGATTTGAGTAATAGTGTACCTCGGAGTGACCTACTATCCCCTAACTAAAAGTCTAGCAACTACCAAGTAACAACCTAGCATCACATAGCTAAAGCGTGGAAGCAAACTAGAATGACCCGAAAAACAACCTAAGATCCCCTACCTAAAGCTTACAACCAACCTAGAAACAATGTATAAACAACCTAGCATCATCTAGCTAAATCCTAGAAACAAACCTTGAAGCAAACTAGAAAACAACATAGCATCATCTATCTATAGACTAGCAACAACTTACAAGCAACCAGGCTACACTTCAGAATCATCCAGATTCGCTGATTGAAGCATTGCGCGACTTAGTGCAAACTTCACCATTTCTTTACATTTGGTACAACTATTAAATGTGGAGTATTGAAGAAATATTCCAACAAACTACGCTACAAGAATTTGTTATGTACCCTCTTTACTAAGGGAGGAAATTGTTGAAAAAGCTAAAAAGAAGCACAGCAGTTCTGAAAAGAACCGAAAGTCAGTAGTACTCTTGAGTCACACCTGCGAACGCCGTCTTTCTGTTCTTCACGCGCGTTGGCCGCTTGGTCGAAGCTCGTGCGCATGCATGGCAGGCCGATGCACTGCGGCTGGCTTCAGCTGTCGCAACGGTGCCGTCAGCGCTTCGCTTGGTTTGCAACGCTGCGTATTCCTGGGTGACGGCAGTTTTAACGCGATAGCGGTAAAGAGCTTGTTTCGCAGAAATTCTGGCGTCGGCGCGTCCGCGTCGGTCGTGAGCGAAAAATCATCATCTTGTCCGTGACCGAAAAATCGAGAAAGATGCAAATAAAATAAATAATCAAAATTTCCTGGTCCGAGTGAGCATCGAACCCAGGCCGTCTGCGTGGCAAGCAAGTGTTCTACCACGCAGCCACGTTCCTGCTTGGAATTACATTGAAAATAACTTCCTCTGCTGGGAAATGCAGTGAAAATAACACTCGTGCTTTACAAACACACGCGTCCTGTATACTGATGTCACAATAGAACTTGTAACATCGCAGTAATATCACATGGTACAAGCGTACATTGGCATCGGGTGCCAGAACATGTCAATATCGTAACGACATCGTCGTTCAAAGTCGGCCACCCATCACAAAAGACACACGTATTCCCTTAAATTTCCCGCGCATAATGGCTCGTGGTTTAAAGCATGCTACCCACTACACTGTAAAAAATTTTTCCTGAAAAAAAACAGAAATTTTCTGGCAGCTGGCTTGCCAGAAAATTTCTGTTTGCTTCTGTTTTCTGTTATTATGCTTTCTGTATTTTTACATAGCTCTTCTGTTCCTGCTAACAGAAAATTTCAGTTTTTTTTTACACTTTGTTTTTAGTCCCGAAAATTTTGGTAATTTTGCATAATTTTTCTGTTCTCAGTAACAGAAAATTTTTGTGATTTCGCTGGTTTTTTCTGTTATCAGTAACAGAAAACTTTTGTTACTTTAAATAAACTTATCTGTTCTAACAGGGAATTTCTGTAATATTACTACACTTCTGTATTTGCAGTACAGAAATCTGTGATTTCAAAAGTTATTTGTTTTTAGTACAGAAAGTATCTGTAAATACAATAAGTTTTCTGTTCTATAGGTAACAAGAAATTTTAGAAATTGTATTTCTCTTCGCATGCAACAACGTCAGTTTCCTAATATTCCGTAATGTTATAGGTAATGCAAAATTTAAATGTTTGTGGTGGAAGAACAGAAAATCTCGAAAGGACAATTTTTTTTGCATTTGCACTTTCCCCTTTATATAGAGTGTGTGCTCTCTCGGAAATTCGTTAATTCAGTACATCATAGAGTGAAATGCAAACACGTACGTTTATTGAAGTAGACCATAAAAGTTCAGGCACTTGCGAACGTGCGGATCTTGGAGAACGAGAGATTTGTGCCATGTGGGGCGAGGCATTTGGTACGCGACAAACAAAACGAAACAAAAAAACTGGCTGTTAGGGCTGTTTTGGCGCATTTGTGGCATATGCCCTCACTATCGCAAGGGACCCAGATGCAGGCATCAATCAGAGAAACCGAGCGAGTTGGCCGGCACGGATGGTCAAAAGTTGGTCAAAAGTCGTAGTCCTTGAGGGTGCTAATCAATGAAGCCACTTTCGGGTTCAGGTTGTGTTGTTTCCCACGTGTCCGCTCAACCTTTGTGCCCCTTCCGGGATTGATAGTGGCAATTAACCTAAAAAAAAGCCCCCACCTCCCCGAAGGGAATCGTGAGGAAATGCGAATGCATTTCGCGCGCGCTTCACTCCATTTATATATGGTGGTTGTGGTTCGAAGATGGAAAAGGCGCCTAATTTCTGCAGCCCGGTCGGGAGCACGGCGCAGCGCCTTTTTTTTTTTTGCTTTTTCTTGTTTTTTTTTAATTTTCTTATTTATTTTTTTTAATTTTTTTTTTCATATATAGCTCCGCCGAGCGCCGCCGCAGACCGCTTTTAGTTAACGCGCACGCTGCGAATTTTTATTGTTCAACAACGCACAGGAGAAAGCTCCCACCGGCACCACCTTGGAGGTCAAGATTCATTGCCATATATACGGGGTGGCCAGTGAACGGTTGTGCAGCGCGAGCAGTCGGTTTTTTCAACCAAGAAACTCGCTAGCAGACGCTGCCTGTGTCGGCGTCGCGAGCGGAGAGAAGGAGAGGGGGGGGAGCGTAGGAGAGAGAGGGGGGGCGCGCATGCGCAGTGGGAGTGTGGACGCTGCGGGCAGAGATGCCTAGAGAAGAGAGGGGGGAGCGTAGGAGAGAAGAAGAGAGGTGGGACGCGCATGCGCAGTGGGAGTGTGGACGGCGCGGGCAGGGATGCCTAGAGGAGAGAGGGGGGAGCGTAGCAGGGGAGAGAGGAGGGGAGGCGCATGCGCAGTGAGGGCGTGGTTGCCGCGGGGAGGGATGCCTAGGGGGGAGAGAGAGGAGGTTTTTTATTTTTATTTTTTTTTAAAGGGTTTGCGCATGCGCAGTAAGGGCGGTCACGCCGTACACCACCACCACCGGATTAAGCTTCGCCATAAGATGCTTCACATCTAACACCTGCCGGCGCGCACACCTCCTCAACCTATCCTCCTCCGCGGACAACGCCGCACAACGCCAACGCCGCACAACGCCAACGCCGGATGCCTGACATAGCCCGACTATGAAATGCATTCTCATTTAAAAGAAGAGGCTTGTGCTTAGCAGTGCAGAAGTACCAGAATATTGTTAGATACGGTGTAACTACAAAGAAACCCACTTGCTCTTTATTAAGAATATACCTTTCTGCATACATGGATCTTTCCTTTAATTACCTTCACTTTAAATAAGATATCGCCACATCAGTTTAAAATTAAGCTCCTAACCTTTCTAGCACTAAAGGTTGAATTTGAAGCTTCTAATGTCTATGCACTGACAGCCAGTATACTTGCGTTTCTCGCAACCAGTATACCTTAAAACAGGAAGCATATCATTAAACAGATCGCGGTTCAATGCTAGTAATTTTGTTGCAAAGTGCTTTGTTTTCCTTTTAACCAAATGAAGCCATCTCAATAAATGAAGGCAGTTTATGTGATCAATGTAACAAATTGAAAAAATGCTATCGGAAAGCTAGAGTTATTGGCTAAAGTACTGTGTCGTACTGTGTCAAAGATTTAGCTTCATTCTCACCTCTGAGTGAACTCCAAGGTGAGACTTGTCTCTTTTGGGTAGGCAACGTTGAATGCGAAGTGTGCCAGGAGTAACACTTTGAACGCCTCTCTCGGACTCGATGCGTGCCTTATGGCGTATTCGGTTGGGCGTTTTCGAGAGCTCTAGAGCGCTCTGAAAAGTTGCCGCGCCTTCGGTTGGTAGAATTCGAGCGCTCGGACTACCTTCGGATGGCTTTTTCGGAGCGTCAAACTCTGACTCGGAGCGCTCCCGACCGCTCTGACTTCGAAGTCAGAGCGTGGCGCGATCTGGCCGCGAGGCGATCACGTGACACAAGCCGGCAACCACGTGATCACGTGGTTGCCGTCAAGTGACAGCGCGAGAACACATTTCGGAAGGGGACATCGCCGGACGTCCGTGCGCGTGTGTTGTTCGCGGCGTTTTTGAGCGTGTGTGGTGAGTTCACATCTACGAAGCCATAAACGCACCATGTCAAGAAGCATGTGGCTAGTGAAGGCGGAGAAAACGTCAATGCTGTTGTTACAGCAGCTCGCAGGCGAATGCCTTGAAACTAGCAGCTCGGACCACGACGACGACGATCGCCAGATTTATGTTCTGAGCTCAGAAGGCTGTTGCTACGTCCAGATATGTCGGAAATGGCCACTTAACTGATCGGCGCCATTTGCCGATGCAGCGCAGGAATGTTTACCCGGCTGCTTCCCGCGCTGGCTGCACGGTGGCGCTACAGGTGCGCTGCTCCGAAATCGCCGATGTATTCGGTTGGTACGCTGCCTCTCGCGCTCTGATTGCGAGCTGCCTCGGCATCTGGCGACTCTCAGCCAGAGGGCCGGAGCGACCAACCGAATACGCCATTAGAGGAACGTTGTCAATGCAAACGGTGAAGGACTTCGCTGTTAGGAAACCACCACCTGCAAGTTGAAAATTTAGGTTCAAAACTTACTCACGTTTAGATAGAGAGAATAGCATACCTTTAGCAAATATGAAAGGCCAACTTGGCATTTCTTGGTATATTGTGCCAATCTTACTGAATTTCTTGATGCAGCTTTGAAACGGGCACTTGATTTGAAAATGGCTGATATTCTTGTGTAAAGCGGCATGTTTCAGGAAAGCAGAGAGAGTTGCTGTAAGGTCGTGCTCTGCGAGGCCCCCCCCTCCGGTCAACGCCCACATTCCTGGGCTTGTAATGTCGCGCTCTTCGGGACACCCCCCCACCCTCCTTGCCAACGCCCACATTCCTGAGCTTGAGCGAGCTACACGACAGGAGATAGGGGGGTGCGTCCCCAAGCTATGCGGGTGCGTCGGACGTGACTCACCCCTCTGCGCCTTGCTTGGGATTACCTGCCCAACCCTTTTGCTCCTTCTGCTACCTGCCCGATCCTGGCCGGTGCCGATGACCGCAGGCAACGCGGACTGATGGAGGAGGGGGATACAGGGGATAAAGGAGCGGCCCAAGAGACCGCGACGTCTTTTGCTACTGGAAAGCTTGCCGGCTAGACACCGGCACTGCAGCTTACGGCCCCACTGAGGGTCGTTTTCCCTTTTACTTTTTGTCATATTCCTGTACATAGTTTTGTACATAAAGTTTGTTTTAAAACGTCCAGCGGCGAAGGCGTCTTCTTCCGAGGCAACGTCACGAAGACGGCGGCGATCTCCATCGCGAAGCGCGGGCCCGGCCTTGCTTCGCTCTCAAAGAACCTGGCCGAACGCAATCGCAAGTTCGGACGAAAATTTACTGTTGCGTTAGCGCTGCCGCATATGCTGCACCGATACATTTCTGTAAACAGACAAAACCACAATGGCTATGAGAAACAGGATTGTCCCAAGCAAACCTAAAATGTGAAGCTAGAAAATCAGGGTACCAAGCGGTTCTAATACTCGAAATGTCTTAAAATGCGCAGATATTTGCAAACATGAAATAATTTAAAGAAACATGAGGCAAAACACAATTTGCTAACGCAGGATGTTTGCACATATTTACACTGCGTACTATCATACACTTTGAACGCCACAGCCATGCTTAACAAAAAATCACAAAGCAAGAAAGAATATAAAAAAAAAAACCAACAAGCCATTGTCAGGCTATGGGAAACGTGCAGCACCTACAGGGGGCGCAGCAGCGCACTGCACCTATGCGCTGCCAGCGCCGCGAGTGGCGACTTGCGGCCACTTCAGTGTCAACTGGCGTGCTACGAGTCGTCGTCTCTCCGTCAGCTACGCCCGCGCTGTATGCAAGTGCGTGTGCGCGAAGGTGACAGGTTTGATAAAGCGGGTAGGCTTCTAGAAAGTTAACAGTGCATGATTCTTTTGGGGCCCAAAACGAAGAGAAAGGACATAAATTTACGGAATCAGTCATATTTTCGATGTGACGTAGCACAGACGCGCGACAGTGTTTTGAAAGGGCGATTCGTGCGGCCGGCCGGCGTAAAGCT
The DNA here is from genome assembly GCA_030522465.1 of Rhipicephalus appendiculatus. NCBI lineage: Eukaryota > Metazoa > Arthropoda > Arachnida > Ixodida > Ixodidae > Rhipicephalus > Rhipicephalus appendiculatus. Next base: position 13,495 of record JALIZH010022764.1, read on the forward strand.
CGAAGCATAAACCATCACCATCGATGTTTGTAAACATTATTTCTTGCCATTTTGCCTGCCTATTGTTGAGTAAACGATGGCATTTGTGTCTCGCATGTGTTAGACAACCCCTTGCTATGCGTACAAGTAATACGTACGGTCGCCGAACGGCACGTCATTTAGTAATGCGAGGCATTTGCGCGAAGCTTTCTGCGCAGCAGTTCAGCTCTGTTTGTAGGCAAGAGTCCTTGAGTAAATTTGTCACGTGCCAGCTTTGCACGCGATATCTCAGCTTTCACGTAGCGCAATAGAACGGCGTGGCCTGGCTTCGCTTGCACGCACACTGCTGTTAAGGGC